>JAVTVY010034258.1:0-14717 GCA_036873755.1 Hanleya hanleyi
TTGACGAGTACCCCCAGGCCGAGGACCGAGATGTACTCGTCTATGACTGGGCCGCCCATCATTTCAATGTACAAGTTCCGTTCTGGGCTTGAATTCTTTTCAATGTACAAGCCCCTTGTTCTGGGCTTCAATTAATTACAAGCCCCTTGTTCTGGGCTTCAGTTTTCACGTGGTTGTTCTCACGTTGTTGTTGCTCACTGAATAAAAAAAAAAAAAAATGAGATCTCACCAAAAAAAAAAAAAACCCCTGTCTTGTGTGTTTTATTCATAATGCATCTGGAGATTCAGTCAAACTGAAATCAGTGGTGTAGGCTGGGGCCAAAATATAACCCACCAAGGTTAGAATGCAAGCGCACTATAGTAAAAATAGAGAGCCAATGAAATCAGCCCACAGGCCAAGTACGTGTATTTGGTCTAGGTTTGGAGCGGGCATTTCATTGAAGTGCGTGTATACGGTGAGTGAAGAGACTCGTCCAACACGTAGAGATTATGACTATAAGTTCTTTGTATTCTTCGAACCTTACCGAAAGGGAGACCGTTTGACAGGTGACCTTTGACCTTTTGATCCGCGCGTGCGCACTGCCGGGGTTGACGCGCGCACTGCCGGAGAACCCCCGCGCGCGCGCGCTGCGTGCTGGAGCGGGCCAGGCCGGTGAAAAAGTGCCGGAGGTGCATGAACATCCAGACGTGGTGGTGTTCAATAAAAAAACTGCATGAAAACCCAAGTGAAGTTCGAATATTTATTAAGGTGAACATTTTAAGAATGTATGTACAAGTATATAAGAACGTTGCAAACAAGAATTAAGGTGAACGTATGTATAGAGAGAGAAATCACAGTGAAGTATATAACAGTTCAACCGAGTCCTCGCACTGACGTATATCGAGTACTTATTCTATAGAATGACAAACAAGTTCATGGTGTAATGTATATATAGAGAGTAATTTAGAGTCCAAATATGTATGTCCATTAGAAAAGTCCGGGTATAATATATGTTCACAAGTCCAAGTAAGTGGTACTGATGCCATCGACCAACACTTTCCGTTTCGGGTAGAAAAATGTGAAGGCATCTCGTTTCTGGATGTAGGTTCGCATCTGGTGGTCGACGACCCGGAATCCTCGGTTAGTGCCACTCGCACTGGTGTGGCTTTGGAGTACGTCCAGGTATAAGGCTTTGTCGATGTTGGGGTCACGCCGGTTGACTCCTTTGCAACTGAACTTATTGTTTCCATCTCCACCGTAACAGAAGTAGGTCTTGGACGACAGGGCGATCATGGCATCTCCGCTCCACTCCAGCTTAAACAGGCCCGGCGTCCGCTTGTCGTACTGGTAATGATCACGTCGAGGTAGCCACTGGTCCCGTTCCACCTCATACTGTGCGCGTAACTCCGGTTTCACCAGGCACTCCCAATCCGCATTAGAGACGGCCATGTAGGCAGAGTCCGTGTCCATTTCCATGAGTTGCCAATCGGAAGGGTGGAAATACACACCCATGAAATCATAGAGGAACTGGAGCATCCTCAGTTTGGCCACCTGGTATACCATACATCCAATTTGGAGGGGGAGGTTGTAACGAATGACCCTTTTGGCTGAAGAGATTTCATAGGTATCATCATCGATGACGTCGACGGACCGAAACAGAGGCGAGTTGATCTTTTTGCGGGCTTGTTTGGTTGTACAGATATTGACGTTGACGTGCTTGTCTTGGTTGGTGACCGTTTTTCCGTAGTAACCATTGCCTGTCAATTTCCAAGATTCACCGATGATGGCCTGACTAGGATCTTGATCGCGTTGACGACGGGCAGACGTGACGATGTCGGCATTCCGCGCGAAACAGGCATTGGGCACGTACTGAAGGATTTGGTACACGCGCGTCACTTCGAGACCATGGCTCATGTACCACTGTAGCAGAGGGGTACCCAGCAAGATTTTCTCTGCCCACATACTCCCAATCAACATTCGACGAGGTTGTTTCAATACGTCATGTTCCTCAGCATAGGCGCCCATGGTCTCTCCAATGTCAGCCCGGCCCACCAGCGTGTTCTTGAAGATAGGCGGGCACTGGGCGAAGAGGGGCTTGAGATGGTCGGGAACATGCAGGTCGCATTCCACAAATCCATACAGGGTCCCGGAACGAACGGCGTCGAAAAGCTGTGGCAGGGTCAAGAGTGGTCGGCGACTCAACGGGTACTCGCGCGCTTTAAGGAAATCGCGTAAGTGTGGGAGGGTCTGGCACATGGTGTGAAATTCACACTCTCATAGTTCGATCAGATCGTACCCCAACTCTTTGACGTAATCTCCATTCTCCACCACTTCTGCTCGTAATTCTTCTGCTGCTTTCCCACGTCGTTCGTTGAAGCGTCCAGCGCTGAAAGGACATTGGTGGCCGTGCCAGTAACACCCATAAAATTGAAATACGGTCGGTGTTCCTTGTACAAGGGCAAACCCATCGACGGGGAGTCGACGATCTCCTATGCGCTTCTCTGTGGCGTTGGTCTGATGGCGTATATAAATTCCCCGTCGATCGGCTTCCCAATCCAACCACTGGTCGGCGAGATGTTTGTACGGCGTACGTCTGCCCACCAACGCGTATAATGCCCGCTGGGCATGGGTTGGGCGAGAGACCACAGGTACAGGGCATTGGCGTCAAATCCAATGATTTTGGCACAGGGTTTCCCACCGGGAAGAGTCGTGACATCCTTCTCATGGTAGCGGTGAAAAATAAGGCTCGGTCCGCCGACGATGTTCTGTTTTAAACAATCATACATGTCCTCATCTTTTTGTTGTATCAGCGAGAAGTAGGTAGGACACTCTTGGAAGAGATGGCGAAGCGCGAGACCCGGTAAACTCAAACACTCCTTGAAGATGTCGACGTGCATTTGATGCCGAAAGAGTTGAACCATTTTCTCGGCCGCTTCGAGGAAAGGGACCACATCTAAGTTGTTATACCACACCAGGAAATCTCGCAAGGTCTGCATGTGTTGGTCATTCCATACCTGCTGTAGTTCCCGGTACGTGTCTTCCGGACATTCCACTTGCTTGAGATCGTCGAAGAACGCGTCCCGGGGTGGCAACTGGGTTTCCTCCAAGCGGTCGAGCGTCGATATGTAGGTGTAAGGGAACCTCCCTTTGGTTTGTGCACAGTCATAGGCCTTCACCCACTGATCGTAGCTGTAATTGGGAGCTAAGTAGTTCCGTACATCCAGGAAATGGAGTGATGTGGTGGTGAGGGCCATGTGGTTGTTGATCTTTTTGATGACGGACTTGATGGTATCGGACTGGGCCAAGTAAGGGTAGAGAAATTCCTTCACCATGTTGAGATCGTATCGCCCCGAGTTGAATCCGAGCACCGGTAACTGGCCTAAGTATTGCAGGAAGCGGATTTTCAATTTCTCTGCATACGGTTTAGGTAAAGGCACATCCTGCAGTTGCAGCCCACTGTGTTCCATTTCCTGTCTGTCAAATATTTGCCCACTGTGCGCCATTTCCTCTCTGTCAAATATTTGCCCACTATGCTCCATCTCGGACTCTTCATCGTCACTGAACGCTACACCCAGTGTAGGAATCCGGTCGTCGAGTTGGTCCAGTACGTCCTGGAACTGGGACACCAATAGTTCTGTACTGGCCGCACTCACTTCCTCTAAGTACTCCATCATCCGGGTTATCAAGTCATGGGCGTCGCCGGTGGACACGAAACAGACGGGTGCAGCGTCATAGCCAGGTACATTGCTGGAAATACTGACACTCAGAGGAATATGGCGCTGTGTCCACTGTGTTTTCGCCGAGGCTGCGTCCATCGGTTCCAACATCGCCTCGAAATCGTAACATGCCCGGTAGGGAAAATAACGATGCTCTTCCGGTATGATGAGACCTTCATCGGCCAGTTCCTCGAAGATGGTGGGCGTGTTATGGTACACACCGCCAGGAAATTTCCGTTTGACAGTGTGATCACAAATCTTCTCGTGTCGATGTAATTTGGACGATTCTTTGAACACCCGATGGCATTGGGCACAACTGTAGGATTGCGCGTACAGACTCATATCATAGATCAGGGAAAAATGATTGACCCCGCCGTCGTCAAAGATGTTGACTTTCATGGTGGAAGCATACCGTTCTGAAGACCGATGCACCAATTCAGCCACAAATGTGTCATGACCCTCCTCTTCATCCTCCTTCTCTTCCCGTAGTAAACGGTACACAAAGATATTGACGTTGAACAGGGACTCCACGACATCCAAATTCTTGAAGGGGACTCCCCGGAAGTGCCGCGGATCTAGGCCTTGTTCCTCTAAATAATGTCTCCAATAGATATTGGCCCTACTATCACAATTCCGGGGATGACATTCGTCCAAATGAATGGCCAAACACCGGAACAGACATTTCTGGTCTTTGTACGGTCCGTGTTTTCCTCCGGTTAATGCATACAGTCCTTTTCGATTGAGTAGCCAAGGGGGTAGTAGTACAGGGGCACCGATCGGATGATCTCTCATTTTGGTCACGAAAAATGTCACGTTGGTGACCATTTCCACAGTCCACTTGGTATTGGGGCGTTGCAACCGGGCCCATTCCAATGGGTCCAACGTAGTCAGTTGGTGGATGAGGGGCTCCAGTGACGCATGATTGATGATGGTGAATGGTTTGTCAAACACATAGGTATTATTGCTCGGGTAAAAATACCGTACCTGGTCCGTCTCTTTGTGCCGTAGAATATAGCCGAATGTCATATTCACTTTGAATGCTGTCACTTGGTCTCTGAAAATGTTCTCGGCATAGTTAGGAAGATACGTGAGGTCCTGTAGCCGGAAATTATACAAGTCTTGAATAGGGCGATGACGGTGGAAACATCGTCGGATGGTGCTCCAATGGCGCCGATAGATATCACTCACAGGGTGGTCTTCGGGCAAGGCGTCAGCGGGAGGCACAGCTGGATCCTCAGGAAAGTCGTGTTCGCCTCTCACATTCTCACGCGCCAAGGGAGATCTCGATCGGTCACGTCGCCTCATCCTGATCGTATATACTCCTGTAAAATAGAGCCGATTTTGACAATGAAGCGGTCACGACTTTCTTTGGAGGGTCAAGGTGAATAGGACTTGCGCTTTTTATACTACTAAAATGTGAAGTAGATTACATCTAACATCTAGCTTTAAGGCCGTGATATGCATATGAAGTATTCTGGGGCATGGTGAGTACTTCCCAATTTTTCCCTTTGTCTACTACTCGCCGATTTTTTTAATTTTTTTTTATTTATTGTTATTTATTTATTTTCCTCGAGAGCTTTAAAATAAGACCTCACTCTACCCAATCGAACCCATAGCGGTCCCTCTCCATCCAAACATTATCTTCATTACGATGACAATAACTATTGACAAGAACGCTGCCAAACGGAGGATGGATGAAATATCTTACACCGAAAATCACGCTTGCACGGAAAAAGTACAGGGCAAGAAAATGTGAACTTTTCATCTCGCTGTCTACATCATTGACAGGGAATTTACGGAATAATATCTCAAAACAAGCCATAATTCTTACGTCAAGGTAAGCCAAGTATCTATAATTTCATATCATATCAATTTTATCAACTTAAAAGAAATATCACAACCATTTTTTGTAGTACGGGGTACATAAATATTAATTTTTACCTTCATATAATGGTATAACATTTCATTACCGGTACTTTATTACGAAGTGATGAAAGGCTTCCCGAAATGAATCTTTGTATGATTTTATGTATGCTGAAATTGTAGATCATTCATCTTGAAAAACATTGTATTGTTCGTATTGTGTTGGTCAATATTATCAAATCTGTAAATAAAATAAAAATAGAATGAAAATAAAATTTATAAATAAATATACATTATATGTAAGATTGTAAAATATAAGCTTTATCTTGTGTGTATGTTGGATTGAATGTTGTGTTGGATTACTAAGTTATTAACTTGAATACTTAGAATTTTGTTTTATCGTCGCTGAGATATTCATGAAAGGGTGACTTCTAATCGAGCACAAAATTAACACGAGAAAGTGGAAAGAAAACACGAAAAAGTGAGAGGAAAAATACATAAAAGGTAAAAACATGAATGTGCCCTACGGGCCACCGTATGATAAAGAGATATGGACTATCAGTATTGAAAGTGATGCAATTTGCAGTTGTTACGGTTTGATAATTAATCTAAGATGAACTGAATGATTGTGGTAGTAGGCGTGGCATAGTAGTAAATTTATAAATGACCCGTCACTGCACGTGAAGAAATGGCTACATTTTGCATCGGTGACAGCTGTCACTCAGACCAGGTCAAGCAGATGGTTGACCGCAGATGTGTTTTAGTAGAGTTGATGGATGCTAGGTGAATGATGTGTAAATTTTGACAAAACATAAGGTAGAACTGAAAAGACTTTCACTTGGACTTTGATGGAGGGGCGGCTGAGTTTTAGGTGAGCTTGTAATTTACAGTGATTTCAATATATTACGCAAACCGCGCTACGTGCCCAAGGATTAATGCGTTTACATTCACCTACAGACATCTACGCATAAAAATGAAATTTCCCCGGTGTAGTGTTCACGTGGTCAGGAATGGGACTAAACTGGTTATAATGAAGGTAAGACAATTTTCCCTACTATATACTAATTTGTGCTTTCAATGAAAAATGTATCTTAAAATATTGCGAATGTGCGTAACAACAACAACAACATGGTAGGCTAGAATGATCGATTTCGTGTACCACAACCGAAAAAATGTCTATCTGGAAAACTACAGAGCCCACAATTTTGCTACGTCAGCACTAAATTCTATAGTTCTGGTAGGTTGTAACTCGAGCTTTATATTTCATAAGCTACTTGAGAAAATACGTGAAATTTGCATTGATAAATGGTGCAAAACCGACAGTGCACTTCCACGCAATCGCACGAATGAAATCACCCGCTGAAATGAGCTACATTGTAGCAATCTAAAAATAGAGGTGTTTGTTGACATAAAAACAGCTGATGCAGGGGGACATTTCCTAGCATAGATATTATTAAAAATTAATGTATATTACATACGTGTACGACGTTGATTGGTGTTACTCTGTGATACTGGTCAATGATAATGGCTGGCAGGCTAGAGGTGAAGCAGGCAGGCTGGTCAGGTGAGGTCAGGTCAGTCAGAGAGCTCCCCAAAGTAGTCCAATGATTATAATCCATTCACTAAAAATCACCTAATTTTATACCTTTTTCACCCATTCCCGAACATTCCCGAACCACCCCCGCCATCTTGCTTTACAACATGACCGACAGCCGACATCTTGCTTTACAACATGGCCGACAGCCGCCATCTTGCTTTACAACATGGCCGACCCTTCACGAACATGCCCGAACATGCCCGAACCACGCCGCCATCTTGCTTTACAACATGGCCGACAGCCGCCATCTTGCTTTACAACATGGCCGACCCTTCACGAACATGCCCGAACATGCCCGAACATGCCCGAACATGCCCGAACCACGCCGCCATCTTGCTTTACAACATGGCCGACAGCCGCCATCTTGCTTTACAACATGGCCGACAGCCGCCATCTTGCTTTACAACATGGCCGACAACCCGAACATGCCCGAACACGCCCGAACATCCCCGAACCACACCGCCATCTTGTATTACAACATGGCCGCCAATGCCGAGTACACCGCCATCTTGTATTACAACATGGCCGCCACAACACCTATAGATTATGTTTATTACTAGGACGTCAGCGAAATACTAGTACCCATCCTCCGTATGGCAGAACTGTACAACCCAGAACAAGTCTAGACATGCCTTGATCACGTGATCGTCATTGGGAAACCCCCACTGGGAAACCCCGCCACACTTCCGCCACAAATCTGCGCAGAAACACCTGCGCACTCGTCAAAAGGGGCTCTGTAATAGCCTTCTGTAACTGGTTTTCGGGTCATTGGTGTTACTGTAACTGAAATCGGAGCCAAAAAGCGAACGCTTAAATTAGAAACAAAGATTTGCCACCAGGCGGCTTCTTTTCCAAGCGCGGGTAAACTTGAGATTCCATAAGAAGTGTTTTATGAAACTCTTTTCAGTATTTCAGTCATTTCTAGCTCCAAATTTTCAGCGTACGTTTATTACCGGTCAATGGTGTTACGTGTCAGGATCAACATGTAGTGGCTCCCGAGTAAAAATATTAACTGGTAACAAAGAAATGTGCGCATGAATTACAAAATCATTGTTCTTGGACCGTCACGACAATATACGAGGGAGCAACAATGAATTCCTTCCAAAATGTCAGTGGTGTTACCTGTCAGTGGTGTTACTATTTTTAGGGTAACACCATTGACAATTATGATGATTTTGCTCCAAATTTCAGTACAACTTGAATTTACCTTTCTTCCAAATAATACCAAGATAAGGAGTCTTGTCATATACGTGTTTTGCCCCTAGATCGCTTTCACTCACGGCTACATTTTTGCCTCTATGAACAAATTGGTCACTGTTGTTACACGAGGTCAGTGGTGTTACTCGAGGTCACTGGTGTTACCGGGTTGTCACTGGTGTTACATTTCAGTTAGATAACTATTTGAAGAAGAAGAGGCAGTTTTATCAGAAGGCTTTCCATATACCTGTTTTGTCCCTAAATATTCTTCACTTGCAACTGCATTTTTGCGTCTATGAACAAATTAATCAGTGGTACGTGTTACACGAGGTCAGTGGTGTTACCGGATTGTCAGTGGTGTTACGGATGCAAGAATGGTCTTGAAATTCAGAAACACTTGTTTAAGTTGTCCCATATTTTGAAAAAGAAACAAACTCGATTAGTTTAAAGTCAGCATCAAGGATAAATAGGTTTTATTATACAGAATCTACATGAACAGTTGATACATGCGGTCCAATTGGCTGATTTTGGTGAGCTAAGTAGCATAATTAGGAAAATAAAAAGAAACTTGTTTTCCTAACTTCAATATTTTTTCATCATTAGTCATAGTTACATGCAATCTATTGCCTAGCATGTGTATATCTTCCTATTTCTGTTCTCTTAGTGCCCAATATACTGATCATTCCTGTGTAACACCACTGACATTATTGAAGACAACTCCACCGTTCAGTGTTACGAAAAGTTTATTGTTCGGAATGTCTGCATTTATTGTATGCATTATAAAGAGTTTTGTCAATGGGGAATCTGTTGAAATCAAATTCTGTAGTCATTGGTGATGTTGATTTTCACATATTTCCCCAAGTGAAATTGTGCCTTTCTGTGAGAATGACCCACCACCTACATCGTCTCCAAACACAAATGATAGACCTACTGATGAATCTGATCGTGGCAAAATATCCAGGAAACCAACAAGGTGATTCCTTGGCGACTCCAGCCCCGCTACAAGGTCATTCCCTCCCTCTATCTCTCCTACTTTCGAGAGCCCTAGCAAACGGCTTTTTCGAACGTAAATAATTCATTGATGACGTTGGCTACTCTGTCAGCCAATCAAGTGATTCGCTTTGCTTTGATCAAAGGTCACAAGGGTCCGGCGCAATCTCCTGGCTTCGATTGCATATACCTTTCGTCTAAACGGCTGCAGGAATGATCTCTGCCCCACCGTAATAAAAATGTAGAACGGAAGGAACAGTTCGTATGATTCGATGATATTCCATTGGTTTGGCGTTTTGATTGGCATGGATCACCAGCGCGTGATGGATAATGCATGAATGAAAGAACGTACCGGTTCTATTTTCAGGTTGTAGTCATAGATACCTATCCCTCCCATCCACGTCATTTTTTCAATGAAAAGTCCGCCATTGTGTTGCTAAGCCGCGTCACAGCTCTGTAAATTTTGTAAAACTGCTCTATCCAAAAAGAGTTCGTTTGCGTTTGTCTTGATATAATACCGTACTGATGTTATTCATGACATAATTGAAATGTATAATGGCATGGTTGACATAACTGCACAGTTAGAAACTAAATTATGTGACATGTTTCGCGTAATACACTGCGCGCATAATAATGTAACAGCTCATTACATTTTTGTTGCCTGTGGGTGAGATTAGATTTGGAGCTGTTTGTAAAAAGCGGAAAACGGATCGAGGCTTGGTGAATGGGTCCGGCGCTGAGGTCGGAATGCAAGTGTGCGTCATTCAGGATCTCAGCCAGACAGAAGCGCCACAAGACCACTCTCCAATCATGAGTGTTAAGGTAGACCATGGTATTCGCGATGGTAATTCGTACCTGGATGTGTAACTTTGGTCCGAAAGAAAACGAATATGTTAAGGGAACCATGCATACGTGGTAACGTCATCATAGGCTCCGTCATCAATCGGATTGAAGCCGATACTCGAGAGTGAAATGCTGCAAACCTGAAACTGGACTAACAGGCTGTGACCTAGCTAAATAATATATAGCCCTCAAGAGTATGAGGGCTATAGGTCGGCCCCAGTCACCCCCAGCGAGGGTTTTAGATAATTTTATTACGAATCACCCACCTCTGAAACTGCCGTACATCTAATCTCTATCCCCTCCTGCCCACTATTTTAAAATCTTGAGCACTATTGTGAAATAGTAACGAATATATCGCCGTCTGAATTTTCCAGTCGACGACTTTCACTTCGCGCGCCATGTTCAATTGCAAATGGCCCATATACACATATAGCGTGACGTCACCAAGATGGCGCGTAGAGAGTTGAAGTTTTCGACTGGAAAATTCAGACGGCGATATATGCGACTATTTCACAATAGAACATACAAGCAGATGATAAGGCACCCCCTCATACTCTTTGAAGCTAGCTGTGACCCTGCTCGACTGGGATGGTTACTGAAAGGGAGTATCATATATCCTGCTAACATCTTTGGTGGAACATGAAAAATGTCAGCGTTGATGCAGAGAGTATGCCTACATCGTCAGCTGCAGAAACGGATAGTTCGATAAAAATATTCGAAAATTATTTCACTTCCACTCAAACTCACTGCCCATATGCCATTATGATGAAATGATTTGCCTTAAAATTAAGCACATGGATGACCAGGCAGTTTGGAAATATTGTTTGGAAGTTGAATATAGCTAAATCCTTTGAAATCGTGTCTGTGACAGGTTTAGCTCTTCAGGTAACCATATACCATTATATAAATGATGAATGGTCCCTGCATCTTTAAAACTCCAGGATCATCACACCAACCTGCCCTAATTACACATTTTCCTGCATACAGTCATGACCTGTTTTGGAGAATTGTGATGGGGATACTATCGTGTATAACATTCAGGAAATTTCTGCATCAATAGTCGAAAGCCCTTATTCACAGGACACTAATAACTCGAACTTCTACACAGGCATAGCAAGGTAATATTTTATGCAAGGAAATTTGACAACAGTTTCGAATGATCCTGAAATTGGAGACACCATGATGTTCGTTTCATATCATCAAATCTGGTTGAACGTTCATATGGGTCATATACTAAATTACAAGCGTCTGGTCCGTCATTCATAATTCAGCCGTCACCCATTAGAGAATATCCGCGTCCATAATCCAAAGACCTATTCCATATAACAGTATTAACACCAAATTCAAAAAGACTATCATAGTATACATAAACATAGGCTTGTTTCCTGCAAGAGAGAAGCGGTCAACAGTTTTCAATTATGCCGGCAAGACATCATGATGTTCCAAAAATATCAAATCCGTATCGCTGATCAGTATTCTTAATCCATAATATTCGTTGTAAAGTCGTCATCTAAAGAATGATGCATCTCAGTCACGCTTTGATTGTGACAGTTCATATGAGTACCATGAGGATCTTGAAGTACATGGGTTCATACGGCCCCTAGCCCCGGGTTAAGCGGAATTAGACACAAGTTACGAAACGTAACGCCATAGATATTGCACGCTACGGTCGTATTTTGCTATCAGCATGCGATATGTATCGCCAAATTTGAGAAACTTTGAATGGAGGCGCTTGGTGGTGTAGCCCTGTTTTATAAGTTTCTGGAACAATGTTTTGTGACGTTGATTAAAATCGTCACATTTAACACAGAATCTAGCAAATGCTACTAGGCGTGATATGTATACGCCATATGCAGGTCCCACTGGAATATTACTGTACAAAAAGGGATAGTTTACGATGTCGAAATTGTAATCATCTATACAGCTTTATCATTACTGGTGACAATTGTCGATTCTGAATTGGTTCAATCGTTGATACCGGTATCCATTTTACATCACACACCATGCAATTATGGTTAGAAAGGATTTCCAGCTGACAAAACCGGTCAGACGCATTTTATTGAATTGAACAAAATGGTCTCCAGATTTGAATTCTTTGTGGCTCTGGTGGTTAAATCTTATATAATCCCTTTGTCTCTTTCGTTCAATGGCTGTACCCTATTTAATACCACACCGAAACACGGTGGTAAAGTAACCTGAGTTTTTCTACGTTGAAAACTTGACACGAACATCGCCTGTGCTTTCAATCGCCCACGCTGATGTTAGCAATCTACTCCTGCCACATATTCGATATTCTACTCCTACCAACAACATTCTGGTTCCGTTCTTAACACACATTCAAGTTCTCACGCTGGGGCGAGATATTACCAAGTTGCCAGTATGTATTTGGGATGGACACTCATGATACACGTTGCACAGGAAATGTACTCTATGTCGAGTAGAAATTGTCAACAAAAAATAGTAAAACTAGATCGACAGTTCTATTTTTACGCAACACTACCATGAGTTAAATTTGCTCTCGCTCTCCCATCGTTTGGCATGTTTTTGCATCGAAGAACCTACTATTATTTAATCGATGAGATATTATCATTTTAATATAATATTCACCCCCAAATGGCAAATAACACCTCCAATTACAACACATATAAGGGAAGTGGGAAGAGGTACCGACATACTGGCAGAGCCAGATAACTCACACTTATAATGAAAGAGGTAAAAGACATGTATATATGTGTTACTCTGGCGAGATACGATGATGTAATTAAACGCTTTATCAGTTTATTTAGCATTTTATCATAGCATAGGACTAAAATGTATAGGGTATAATCGTTTAGTTCTTTAGCCATAGATTTAAAGAAAATATCTGGTGAGCCATACCCCGTCATCCTCAACGTTTGGCTTGGAGTAAGGATAAGGCCAAGTTTCATAAAACGAGCTATAATTACCCTATAAGCTACGAAATTTCAAAGGTAATAACCTATGGATAACAACTACATAATAATACCACTTTAGGAAACATTGATGGAATCTACTACCTCAAAAGGCACCCAATGAATAGGAAGTATGTATTGAAAATGGATTGAACGGCCGGCAAAAACTGATTTTCCGGTTTATGACGTCATAGTGACGTCCTCAATGGATTTTATCAACTTATCTTTACTGGTTTCTATAAACAAGGACCTAAACGTAGTGTGTGGAAAATTTCAGCCCTCTAGCAGCAAGAATGATAAAAATATGCGATGAACCATAACCGACCCCCCATATTTGGGTTAAGAATGGGGGTGGGGTATAGGGCACATATGGCTAACATCTACATAGAAATACCTCTTCAATGAACATGAATCAAATCTACTATGCAAAGTGGTACGAGCAGAATTTGAAAAAGTCAATTTGAAAATGGACAAAAAAGAGACAATAAACTGCTCACTGGGTTATTACGTCACTGTGACGTCACCAAATGATTATGTAACATAATGTTTGCCTCTTTCAATAGAAGAGTACCTATGCCCGAAGTGTGCGAAGTTTTAGATCTCTAGAGGGAAGTATAAGAAAAATATCCGAGGGACCATACCCCACCCTTCAAGTTTGGATTTAGAACTGAGAAAGGGGTAGGGTTGAAAAGGCGTGGTATACTAAGTAGTATGTAGCGCGTAAATTGGCGGAATACCCCCCCACTGCGCATGCGCAGAACCTGGTGTGACGTCATAAGTGTATGGGCATTGGGGGGTTATTGGGGGTGTGCGCATGCGTGATGTGTGGGAGGTGGGTACAAGATGGCCGCCATGTGGCAGGTGGGTACAAGATGGCCGCCATGTGGGAGGTGGGTACAAGATGGCCGCGATCAATGAGTGCATAGAAGAAAAAAAGTTCCGGCAAAAAAAAAAAAAAAAAAAAATGTATTCATCCGCGGTGATGCGGTTTGGCCGTGGTTTTGGCGGTAATTCGGTCTCGGGAAAAAGCTTCCGCGGAGAAAAAGTAGTCCCTAGATAAAATGGTCCGATTGGGTCGAGTGAGGTATCAAAGTGAAGCTTAGGTGAAGGGGCATCTAATGGGCTAGGTGTGGGGTTGAAATATCGGCATTCTGCGCATGCGCGGTGACCGAATGGTATGAAAATAGCCTTTTTGGAGCTAGGGGAGCCCCTAGTGTACCGATGGGGTCGGGTGAGGTATCAAAGTGAAGCTTAGGTGAGGGGGCATCTAATGGGCTGGGTGTGGGGTTGAAATATCGGCCTTCTGCGCATGCGCGGTGGCCCAAGGGTATGAAAATAGCCTTTTTGGAGCTAGGGGAGCCCCTAGTGGACCGATGGGGTCGAGTTCAGGTGCCTTATACCATTGTATACAGGTGCCTTATACCATTGTATACAGGTACATCTGACCATTGTATACATGTGCCTTATACCATGGTATACAGGTGCCTTATACCATTGTTTGTATACAGGTGCCTTATACCATTGTATACAGCAGAAATTGTCTTTGTAACGTCTTATTGTGACATCATGGCATTATTGTTGTTTTGTGACACTGTGGAACT
>JAVTVY010034259.1:0-14402 GCA_036873755.1 Hanleya hanleyi
GTTGAGAAATTCTGTACCTTCATCCGTTTGCAAATAAAGGGGTTTGCGTCCCGTCTTGAAAATCTGCTGGAACGCCCGTACTAGATTCTCTCCTGTTTTGGTGCGAATGGGTAGTACCCAGGCATACTTGGATAAAATATCGATACAGGTCAATATGTACCGATGCCCATCATTGTGAGGTGCAAATCGACTCATATCCACTAAATCAGCCTGCCATTGTGCGTCTATACCTCCTACGATGACTCGGTTACGGCGAAAATGTCGTCGGGCTGCTCGATGTAAACTATAAGTGTCTTGGGTTTTTAACCAATCTCGAACTTCAGTTCGACTGATGCCTTGGGAATGGGCAGCTCGAGCGAGCGCTCCCACAGCGCTATACGCGGCTGGACTGGTAGGGTTGTAATACAAATCGGTTAACACCTTGTTCACTGTAGATGCTGACCCCTTTTTTCCTTTCGGGACCGCCTCATTACGGTCTTCTTACCCCTCATCGGGGTGCCTCTGGGTCCCCGTCATGTGTGTTCGCTTCATCAGGTGACACTGACACTCTAGCCTCTGTGCATCCTATAGATATAGTACTTTCGTCTTCTCCGGCTGTATCGGGTTCATGTTGTTTTTCATGGGGTTCAGCCAGCGCGTCCTCCATAGCACGAGCCCACGCCAACTGGTCTGGTGATCGTTCGTCCGGTGTAAACAGCTGGTCCACAATAGGCACTACTTTCTCCAAGGTTGACCACAGAGAGGGGCCTAGGATGAAACTTCGCGTAGGGTCTTGGTAGCGGCCCAGGCGTGCGAAGAGGGGAGGTACGGTATATACGTAGATGGCATCGTCTATGTGGATGAGGTGTCCGTCGAACTCACCGCTCAACACCCGTTTAAATTTAGTCCAGCCGTCACGCTGTAGCGTCACCGTATTCGATAGAGTCTCAGCGGGCGCCCAGCAAATAGCTCCACAGTCTTTCACCAGGGTAACTTTATCTTCATAGACGTGTAACCCCGCCTGGGGTGTAAGGGGCAGAATGGCTCGTAGGTCGGGTGACATGCTTGCTCTAAATGTCGAACGGTGAATGACACACACTCTGTCTCACCCCTGGTATTTATAGTGTCAGGTACAGACATGAGTCGTACTATTCTGTGAGAGGCTCCTGTGGAGAGAGTACTTCATCGACCATGGGGACTACTTGTTGCAAAGCCGTCCATAGATCGGGGTCCAGAGTAAAACCACCTCGCTTGAGACAGAGGAGTCGAGCAAAATAGGGACCACGGAAAATGTAGACATCGTCACACAGGTGAATGCTATCTCCGTCGAGATCACCGCATAACACACGTTTCAAGGTAATCCAGCCTTCCGGGGATAAAGAGACACGCGCGGGTTCAGACGTACACCAACATCGACTATCGTCATCGATGAGCTCCACGCGTTGGGGGTACAACAATAGAGTACAGTCCGGTGTAAGAGTGCGCGTGGCTACAGAGTTGGCCTCAGGGTAGAGTACGTCGTGGACGTCGGTGATAATAGCTTTCAGCGCCTGCCATAATGCCGGCCGGAGTAGGATAGCGGTACCACCACACTGTTCTAACCGGGGGAAAAAAGAATCATCTCTACCACTTCGCAGGTAAACACCGACTCCCACATGCATGAAATCGACTTCGGGCTCTTTTCCCTGTAACAACCGTGTCAATAGAGTCGAGCCTGGTAGGCTTAAACATAGCTTCACTTCTCGGGGATGTTCTTCGATGAGCTGCAGTTCATGGTCATAGACGATGAGAATGACATCAGACGTGAGTTGGAAGAAGGCGAGCTCCGTTCCGTGCGCTGCCATAGTGGTGAATGACAAAACACCGTCCAGGCAAATGTGTATATATGGATTCTTGCTAATGACTCGTGAGTAAAAAAAAAAAATATTTCATCGTAATAAAATTCGTATCGTATCGTACCCGTACCTTGTTCTAGAAAATAATTAAATTGAGATTACAATGCAATTTTGTAGGCGCGCTCCAAGATAAATATACTTCAGAACATTTTGCGACGCTACATCTGCGTGTCATTTGTGCCTGGACTGTAACAATTAAGAATTCGCGCACAGGTGGGAGAGAAGGCAACATTGAAATCGTCTCCAAAATGCTTCACCGGCCTATTGGTTATTAGCAGATGACCCCTTTCAAGCCGATAGACATTCCATTCTCAGTGCCTGTAACGGCCGCTAGATGGCGTCATCCACAGCGCACCAAAATGATTGGGAACTCTGCACGTTGGCCTTCTCGCACTGAAACGAAGGCTATTTTTTCTATAGTTTTTATAGTTTTCTCTCGATAAACCAGTTACAATTTTCAGGGTGATATTATAAGGCTGTGAGCAATATACTTGACGTATTTTTAGCCAGGAAAACCGATTTATTTCCAGTGTACCGGGTTTTCCACACTACCGTACGTTACGCGTCTAAAAATCGATAAAATTATTAAAAATAGCGGCTTAGTCTAGCGCTATCCTGCTAAATTTTTAAATACTACACCATGAGTTGCCTCAGTTCAACTTGAAATAAAATTTATACGTGCACTGACATTTATTGTAAAATGACAACCGTTTAAAATTGGAAAACAAACACAAATATTTTGTTCAGCGTAAATGTAGACCAAACAGATATAACGATTTCGCTGAGGTCCGCGCTATTTTTATATAAGCTAGCGGCCAGCTTGATGCGGGCCATTCCAAAACCTTTCACTGCCGTAATCAGACGTATCAACAGAGAAGAAGAAGAAAATGAGCCGCCGTATAGCAGCAGCAGCAGCCAAAATGTCGACCACCAAGGCCTCCGGGCGAGTAAATAGAATAGCACGCCGACAGAAGAAGGCAATGCTGGGAGCGATTAAAGATTTTTGGTTGAGAGAATTTACGGGCTGGAGTGCCAGACTAAACAACGAAGACGTGTCGGGAGGAGGAACAGCGGAGAATGTGCGGAGGCTTATAAATTCTTCAAGAACCATCAGCGAGGAGGAGTGGTTGCAGTTGTTACAAAACACCATGCAAGAAGAGATGCACCCTTCCCCTCCTCCGCTGCTGGCCCCTCGTCCACAACAAGAGCCAGCAGTCCAGCCGGACTATGTGGATAATATACCAACAGCGCCCGTGAATTTTCCCCTGGAAGACCTCCCCACCATTACTGATTACGAAGAAGCGGACAACATCAACAACCACGAAGAGGGCCAACAGAGAATAGCTGCCGCCGATTTCTTGGATGACATGCCCATTTCCCCCCAAGAAGAAAAAGAAGAAGAGGGTGTATACATATATACATTAACACCATACAGCTATTTCTCCGTCAGCAGAATGTAAGGGGAGTAGACAAGAAAACTCCCTCCTGAAGAAAACAGGGTGATCAAATTGAACTCTAACGGCCCTTTTCAGGGCCAACCAATGCTATCGAAAGAGAGCTTCTAACTTGGCACAAATTCAAAAGCACAGGTCCCACATTATCCCTCTTTATTCTATAATATTAGCAAACTGCAACACCAAAAAACAATCCCTGCCCGATATTAACGGTCCTTGTCAGGACCAATCTCTCTCTTACAAACACAGGTTTTTTTTTTCTCTCTCTCTCTCTCTCTCTCTCAGTAATTAATATTACAGCCCGAATCATAACGGACTGAAATTTATTTGAACCAGCACAGGGGCTTGGGACTAGAAAAGAGGGAAGAATGGATGGGGGGAGTGTTTTTGTCGTTGGCCACCCTGTGCGACATGTTACTAATTTTACAAAAAAAAATCTCTCTCTCTCTCTCAGTAATTAATATTACAGCCCGAATCATAACGGACTGAAATTTATTTGAACCAGAGGGAAAGGGGGAGGGGGAGGGGGAGGGGGACATTTGTCACTGTCGTTGACGACCAGTAAAGGAATAACATTACAGCCCGAATAATAACGGACTGAAATTTATTTGAACCAGCACAGGGGTTTGGGACTAGAAAAGAGGGTTAGGTGTTTTTATATGTGTGTGTGGGAGTTGATGTTATTTTTTTTATTTTGTGCTTTTGATAGAAGTTTTCCCTTTCGGAAAGATGGGGTGGCCCTAAAAAGGGCCTTTGGAATATGTAAGCGATTACATCGTTGGGGGCTGTTGGTGTTGTCTTCTCACAGTACACACCGGGCATGTCAAGGCTATGAATTCACACACTAGGGGTTTGTAAGCGTCCGCACACGCTGGTATTTGGGCATGTTGATGTATACAAGCCACACACAAGGCTTGATGCCCACAGGGGAAAATAGCGTATTTAGCAAAGTGGTTACAGCATTGCACGCAGTGTAAATAGGAGGCTGCTTGGCGTTCTGTGTTTGATGCCAGTGTTGTTCTTATTGCGGAAGCGTAGTGGATGACGTCTTCGTTTTCTTTTTGGCTTATTTTTCTTGTATTCTCTCTTATTCTCT
The DNA here is from genome assembly GCA_036873755.1 of Hanleya hanleyi. Lineage (NCBI taxonomy): Eukaryota > Metazoa > Mollusca > Polyplacophora > Lepidopleurida > Hanleyidae > Hanleya > Hanleya hanleyi. Next base: position 4,425 of record JAVTVY010034259.1, read on the forward strand.
TTTTTCTTGCGTCTTTTCTGTTTTTTCTTGCCTCTTGCCTATTTCTATTGCTTCTGGCGTCTTTTCTATCGCTTCTGGCGTCTTTTTTACCGATTCTGCCGTCTTTCCTGTTTCTTCTGTCGTCTTTCCTGTTTTTTCTTGAGTCTTTCCTGTTTTTTCTTGAGTCTTTCCTGTTTTTTCTTGAGTCTTTCCTTTTTTCGGATACTGTGGTTTTTAAGTCTTTCCTCTTCTCCTCATCTTCTCCTTCTCCTTCTTCTTCTTCTTCTGTTTCTGTGTCGGTTTCGGTTTCGGTTTCGGTTTCTGTTTCTTCTTGTCCCGTTTCTTGTTCTTGTCCCGTTTCTCCTGCTTTTTCTTTAGCTTGGGAGCTTTGTTGTTGTTTCAACATAGTTTCTAACACGCAGTCTATGTCGTCAAAACGTTGGTATTCGACTGGGGTAAGATCCGATGTCGCTGCTGGGAAGTCACTAAGATGCGGTGTGGCTGCTGGGAGGTCTCTAAGATGCGGTGTGGCTGCTGGAGGGTGGTCCCGGGGTTGAGGTGTAAATAAGTCTTCCATTATAGCATCCAACCATGGCTCGTCATGTACCATATTAATGATGTTGTCGAACAGTTGTACTTCATTATCATCATTTGTGATGAAATCTGATATGTCAATATCCATGATTTCAGCCAGGGATGACTCCATCACTGTGCACGTCTAGTAGACACTGGCATAATTGTGAATAAATGAGTAAATACTGCGCGCTATTTATAGTGTAAGGCGCGGACGTCAGCGAAATGGTTATATCTGTTTTGTCTACATTTACGCCGAACAAAATATTTGTGTTTCTTTTCCAATTTTAAACTTGTGTCATTTTAAAATAAATGTCAGTGCACGTATAAATTTTATTTCAAGTTGAACTCAGGCAACTCATGGTGTAGCATTTAAAAATTTAGCAGGATAGCGCTAGACTAAGCCGCTATTTTTAATAATTTTATCGATTTTTAGACGCGTAACGTTATAGTACGGTAGTGTGGAAAACCCGGTACACTGGAAATAAATCGGTTTTCCTGGCTAAAAATACGTGAAGCATGTTGCTCACAGCCTTATAATGTGACCCTAAAAATTGTAACTGGTTTATCGAAAGAAAGAAAACTAGGAAATTTTTATCCTTGGGCAACGGTAACACAGCACTATACAGTGTGCAGGCAAAAATGTGAGTACAGCTATGGGGTGTCAAATGGAGAAAAAAAATCCTAGTTTTTTTTCTTTTCGATAAACATGCTGCAGTGAACTCACATTTATTGCAAAAAATGACACCCCGTTTTAAAGTTGGAAAAATAAAACACAAATTTTTTTTAGCAGATACCACCATCTTGCACTCACTCACACCGGCCGCCATCTTAAACCCACCACCCACCCATCCACCACCACCACAGCCGCCTAGACTATAAATAACGCGTAGTATCTTGTCATTTATTCACAACTACAATCATGGGTACAAGACGAAAACTCTTCACCGATCCGAGAGACCCTAGAGAACACAGAGAGGTGATTACGAGTGGAGATGAACATAACAATGGTGGAGTGGCAATAATTACAAGCTTTCAGCAGGTTATTGCCGACGAGACGATGATACGGCGAAGTGAAGAACAACTGGAAGAGCTGCGGAGGGATGTAATGGAAGAAGATGCGAGGTTGATAAGACAACGAAGTCAAGAACAAGACCAAGAAATCAGGAGGGTGGTGCTGGAAGAAGATCAAGATATAACTGATGCGGATATAACTGATGAGGAAGAAGAACTCCCCTGGTTAAACAGTAACAGACATCCAGCAAATACAACGGCTACTCAAACTCCGATTATAACGACGTCGGCTACCGCCGAAACAACAACAACAACAACAACAACAACAACAACAACAACAACAACAACACCACTACCATCACCATGCTCTTGGGCCGAAGTAACCCGCCTCAACGACAGATTAATGGCATGAGACAAGACATTGATCAAATGGACGTTATGATTTTAAAACAAGATGAAGCCCTACAGAAGGAACAAAGTAAATCAAGCTGCAGTGTGTGTACAGAGGAAGAAAGCCTGTACGCCCTATTTCCGGGCGGGCATTTATGCCTATGTGAAAAATGCTGGGTGAGGCTAACATGTATAGGGGGCATGTGCCACTGCGCTGAAACGGACGAACAGCATTTAAAGATCAAGTGTCCCGTGTGTAGGAAGCAGGTAGCCGGGGTAAAGAGAATTTACCGCTCCTAAAACAAGTGTCGTAACACTTTTACAAAGGCTCTTTTCACAGCCACCCCATCTTTCCGAAAGGGAAAACTTCTAACTCAAAAAGCACCCAAAAAATTAACACCAGCTCCCTTCACCCTTTCCTCTATGAAAAAATTTTTTTAAAAATTTTTTAAATTTTTTTTTTAACATTACAGCCCGAATAATAACGGACTGAAATTATTGAAACCAACATTACAGCCCGAATGATAACGGACTGAAATTATTGAAACCAGCACAGGGGCTTGGGACTAGAAAGAGAGGGGGAAATTTTTTAAAAAAAATGAAAAAAAAATGTTCCAATGCAATAAAACTTGAAAATGCTCAATATTTATACAACAAGACAATAGAATGAACGTGTTCAACTCTGAGTATTGAATTTTAATACAATTAACAGTAAAAAAACTGTGAATTTTTAATACAATTATACGCTCTCAAGCCACTTCAATGAACGTGTAGGAATACGGTAAATGTTTTTCAACATTACACTTGTTCAATAGTTCTGCAACAAGACTTGTTTGAACTCATCATCGTCTTTCCGCCCCTGGTGCACGTAGATGTAGGTAGTAATCTCTTCACGTGGAATTTTGGGAGGGCAGGCAGCTTCCACTGCCAGGGCAATTTGCGCCTCGGTGACGGCCTGTAGTGCCTCAGTGATCAGTGCGTATGAGGGTACACTAGTGTCCACACACGTATGCTGGTTTATCGGACTGTTATTTTCACAGCCTGCGCATGCTTGGATACGCAAGTGTCGAATTTGAGGTCTGATAAGATCCAGGACTGTGTCGATGTACTTCTTATAAATATAGTGAGACACCTGGTAAGCCAGAGCTTGACGAATTGTAGCTGTGACACTCTGCAACTTCCGCCACGCCGTTAATTTCAAGGTGACACCCTGAGGACAAGGAACACGCTCTTGCGTATCTAACCTCATTTTCCATTTACGGATATGCACCAGGAGCTGGTCGTTGAAATAGGTACAGCTGACAAAGATGTCGTCACCCACATAAAATTTCGCTTCGTCACTCCCCTGGTCGCGAATAACCGCATCGATGGCGTAATCAAGGGTCTCCAGTTTTTGCCAGGTGTCTAAGGTCATGGCAATATGCCTACCGGGTCTGTCGTTAAAGCCCGATGCGTTAAAATGCACTTGTTCGTCTTTGACACTCACAGTTAAATAGGCTGAGAGCTCCCAAATGTCCGTGTGGGCTGCCTGGTAGGCCTGCTGGATAATGTTATTGATATCCTGCACAGACATAGGAAGTTGCACCTCTTCTTTCACAGACATAGGAAGTTGCACCTCTTCTTTCACAGGCTCAGGCACTTGCTGGAGTACTGGCTGAAGCACTGACTCAGGTATTTCTAAAGGTGTTAGTCGGGGTCGTTTGGGTCGTGCAGCGCGTTTGGCAGGTACACCAGACGCTGGGTGCCTACGTTTGCTAACTGTACGCTCTTCGGTGGTATCCATGACTAAGATATCATCATCTTGTATAACGTCGGCTTCAAGTAGATCTGCTAGTTCTTCATTTCCCGTGATCTTCAACCCCGCCACGAAGGCTAGAAATGCATAGGGGGTAGAGCGCAGTACACCATCGATGAGGGCTGTGTTTTGTGCTGAAGTGGTTTTCTCAGCCATGATATCTTCGACACGCTGTTTCAGAAGTATGTTTTCCTCCATAAGGAAATCACATAATTCGCCCACATGCTGCATCTCATCAATCAGACGAACACGATACTTTCCAAGCCTCACTAAAAATGATGATGACGCCATGACTATGGGCTCAGGCTGATGAGCAACTGCTACGGTGTAAAAGTCTGGTGAATTTGCACTGGTAAAATGAAAAAAAGTAAAAGGTTCTACACAGCTCATACAAAACAGGCAAGCAGGCTGGCTGGCTGGCTGGCTAGAGGTGAAGCAGGCAGGCAGGCTGGTCAGGTGAGATAAGTTAGAGTGCTCCGCAGGATAGTGCAATGAATACTCCCCTCCCCTAAAAATCGCCTCCTTTTATACGTTTTTCTACAATCTGCCATCTTAAACCCACCACCCACCCATCCACCACCACCACAGCCGCCATCTTAAACCCACCACCCACCCATCCACCACCACCACAGCCGCCATCTTAAACCCACCACCCACCCATCCACCACCACCACAGCCGCCATCTTAAACCCACCACCCACCCATCCACCACCACCACACATGACCCCATGTGACACAATACTCGCTTCTGATTGGCTGTCGCGTGACGTCACAGAGGTCATATGCAAATTTCTGAGGTCAAGTGACATCGTTTTACTCTTTGTATACTACTGGTTATAATTTATAACTTCTGTAAGTTGGTCCCCTGACTGATATATGGACACATGAAAGATCAACTGACCTTTCTCTGCTGCTCAAATGTCGTCAGTTATCGTGTCCAAGAGATCTAGAGCCTATAGGCTTTGGAATGTATGAATTTTTGTTTGACGTATAGATTTTAGTATGTAGGTTGCAAAATATTCTTGATGCGTTGTGATAAAAGTGCATGATTGAACCAAAGGATGGGTTGGGAGTATCTTTGTGGCCCTATTGCCATGTACAGTTATTATATCACTGGAAAATTTTTAACTGGTATGAAAAAGTTTCTCTTTGGAGGCATTTCAAGTGGTGTACAATATCTGCAAGATTTTTCTTTGTGATAAACATTGTGGTATGTTGATGACAAACCATTCTCACTGAGCTACTGAGCTAGCAAAAACGTCACCTTATGAAAGATATAATTGAAAACCAGTGTTCATACTCTGTAGTTCAATGAATATGACTGCCACATGTATGTACCTATTATTTTGTATGCATAACATGGGCATTATCGACAGAAAGACTTGGCTTGGACTGACGACAGTGAGGGATCGATGATATATCACAGCTAACCACATGATCGGGCCAATTCAACCTCAAAAGACTTAAGATTTACAAAGATGGCATCACCCTATATATCTGAAAAAAAAATCGCAAAAATATTTCAAAAATATTTCCCGGACACTGGGGGATTGCCCTTTCAATCGAAGTAAATTTTTTCCTAGGGTGGCCTTTCCCTTTAACTCTTTGCCCCTAATAATGTGATATGTTGCTCTGAAACATAGTGGCTCTGTTCAACCCATACCTTCGGACAATCTTGTATAATAGAGTGCCATTTTATATGTTCTATTTTAACTTGTGTCTTGAGTTTAATCTAATTAATTATATCTTTCTATGGAAAGCTGGAACCTTGTAAAATGTGATCATCATTACTTGTGTGTTTGCAAGAGAATAAAATTATTATCGACAGTGACAATGTGTTGTGAACAACATTATCACGTCCGATCATTCCAGGCGAAAAATGAAAATCTGTCTCAATGTTTTATTTGTGGATTGGAACAACTTTGAAAGGCTTGTGTTATCATCCATCTGGTATAAATCTGCAAAATCCAACGATAATCTTCACATTTTTGAGAACCTCCGTCGATCAGCAGCCTCTCTGATAACCATTTAGTCTTACTACTCGAGAGATGTGGTTTTGTGTGAACCAACCGATTTGCAGTATTTAAGTCACGTGGACTATTCAGCGAATCAGTAACAGCCTTTTTTGACTTTGAGCAATACCTTCTGCATTTTTTGCAGTATATTTGACTGCATTCATCTGTTCAGTTTCCTTGCCATCCGATGACATAATGGGCCATTGAACAAATCTGCTATCGAATTCGGGAGTTGCAGAACTATATGAATGGCATTATTTTTGCTCTAAATTCTGATGAATTTGAACGACTTCATGGCTCAGAGTATGGCGTCATATTGCGTCATTATGGACTGATGTTATTAACACCTAATGGGTTAAAGAGTTAATTTATCTTTACCCCTCGGGCAGGGAATTGTCATCATATACGTCCGATATCTCAAGAATAACTATGCTTAGGAATACCAAACTTACATCACACATGGATGTGGTCACAGATCAGAAGCCTATTGAAAATCAGTGAGATTGATCCATATTTCCCCAGCTCACCAGGTCAAACTGTCAAATTATCATGAATTGATTGTTACCACCATATATCCAATCCCAGTAAACTCAGATATAATATCACGAAATGTTATATCTGAATTCAACCTTATATAAATCCCGTGCGAATTTGAAACTACATTTGTTAGCCAATCAGGTGGCTAACTTGGTGGAACAATTTCAAAATCACGCCCACAGTAATTACATACGGTAGCACATGGTCTAATATATAAACATTATTCTGAATCAGTATCCAAATATGGCATAATTTCCAGACAGTGTGCGTGGAAAATCGTAAAGATTAAAGAGTTTATTCCCGCCGGAAAGTCTGGCTTTGTTAGGGGATAGAAAATATCAAAAGCTTGTGCCGTACGAAGATGTTAATCTCCGTGAATTGAAAGTCAATCATTGTCGGAGAGAAAAGGTAGACCTCGTAGAATATCGGCGAACAATTCGCACGAAGTTTTCATAGCGTTACGTCTAGATGGTATTCCCCTGATTTACCATTTTGGTTTACCTAGATTGACCATATCTCAAGAATGATTATACCTAGGAGCACCCATCTTCGCCAAACTTATTTCATATATGTATATGGTCTTAAAGCAGAAGTCTACTGTCTATCAAAAATCGGTTAGATCGACATCTTTTGGGGTAACTGGGTCAAATTCGTCCATTCATCTCTGGCTGCTTATTACGATAAGGTCTAAGCTTACTGAACTTTCACTAGACAAACATGAGGTCATGGACTGCAACCAAAATTGTCCTTGGGGTATTGTTATCATGCATATGTACGTACTTACGTTCATCCATCTTTGTTTTCTCATTACCATAGCTCAAGAATGAATATGCCTAGGTACACCAAACTTACGTCACATATGCATGTGGTCACAAAACAGAAGCCTATCCAAAATCAGTGAGTTTTTGGGTCACCTGGTCAGATTGTGTCAATTTGTGACCATTAAATTACCTGAAAAATGGCTGCCTGGAACACCAAACTGGCATAACACATGCATGTGGTCATAGACGTCTAGATAGCAAAGTGAGATTGACCAAGTTTTTGGGGGTCACTGGGTCAAAGTTGTTTCTTTTGTCACCTATTGGTTTTTAACTACGGTAACTCGAGAATGATTATGCCTAGGCTACCCGACCTGACAGTGGACACATACTTGCGCTTCAGCCAAACTTAGTATTCATGCACGGCGGAAGGAACTGGTGATTGAAGGGGCCACTATCACAGTACGCATAGGTGAGGGTCCAGGGGACTGGGCTGCAGGGGTCTGAGACGCATTCTAGCGTATTTCGAGTAATAAAACAAGAAATTTTCGCATGTAAACTCTACTTATTTTGCATGTTGTTTTCAATATTCCCCGACAAGAAAATGAGGATGTTCGGAAGTAGAAATTATTCAAATATTAAATAAATATCATTTCAATCGAAAGGTTCATTAAGATTTGATCATGTCACCAACACAGATATTTTCTACTTGTTGTGGAGCCGAACACAGGTAAACTTATGAGTGTGAATGAGCCATCCTCCATAATGCAGTTCTATAAAAAACCTATCTCAGTACCTAATTGTGGACGAATTAGGGTTGTACAGTTATTACTGGAACTGTCCGTTTAAAATATCAACCAATGAACGGACGGCGTTTTGGGGAAATACGCTACCTTCGTGGGATCTCGGTATAATTAGATGAAGGCCCAGTTTATGTAGAGAAGAAGCTGAAGGACAAACTCCTTGAAGTCCGAGAGGAAACAACATGAGGGCGTATCTTAAATTAAAAAAAGTCTAGGATAGCCTATAAACATCTGACTTTAAAGCAACCAGATGGAGACATTGCCTGGCGCTTAATTCGTTCAAATATAGGCATGTTCGGAGAGGTCATAAGCTCACGAATATCTCCGATTGAAGTGGCTGATATTCGTTGCAGTGTACCAGATATCCGTCATGGCTCGAATTTTACAGACGATCCATGACTTAATCGGGATGATGGAATGAGCAAAGATGCCCATCATGCTTATTGGAAAGTAAAATCTGCACTCAGTACAGATATAGGGTTTTTTTGTCAGGTTTTATTATTATTATTATTTTATTTTTTTGCTGAAAATACACCGCCCCCTCCTCCCCCCCCTCCCCCCCTGTTCCGCCGTGCCTGGTATTGTCATCATGTGTGTACGTGTGTAATATGTCTCTCTGTGTCTATCATTACCTTCAATTGTCTCCAGGATACCAGATTTAAATCATACAGGCATGTGATCATGAATACGTGAAATATTTCTGATTCACTACTAGGTTGAACTGTCAGTTTTGTCAGCAATTGCTCGTAACAAGGGCCCTATTTTAATACTGCCAAGGCTGATAAGATAAGAGATTTATTTAGAGTCGGTTTTAAGAACAATAAATCATTAGCGCACGAAGGAGCTATTATCACCGACATAAATAACAATAAAAGTCAACAATGTATAACATAAAACTACACAAACCTATGTTCAAACAATCTGATACCTACATAAATAACTCTAAATGTCAAGAGTGAACAGCATAAGACTATCACATACGTAAACTATACACAGAGTAACTTTCAGATAAAACATCTGAAAAATTCAGAAACTAAAATTTGTTATCATGCGTTTAAATTCATTTAGACTAGGAACAGTTTTCATGTGGTTTGGTAGTTGATTCCAATTACAAGCGTCTAGTCCGTCATTCATAATCCAGCCGTCGTCCATTAGAGAATATCCGCGTCCATAATCCAAAGACCTATTCCATTTCCATATAACAGTATTAGCACCAAATTCAAAAAGACAAAAGTATACATAAACATAGGCTTGTTTCCTGCAAGAAAGAAGTGGTCAACAATTTTCAATGATGCCGGCAAGACATCATGATGTTCCAAAATATCAAATCCGTATCGCTGATCAGTATTCTTAATCCATAATATTCGTTATAGAGTCGTCATCTAAAAATGATGTACCTCAGTCACACTTTGATTGTGACTGTTCATATGAGTACCATGAGGATCTTGAAGTACATGGGCTCATACGGCCCCTAGCCCCGGGTTAAGCGGAATTAGACACATGTTACGAAACGTAGCGCCATAGATCTTGCACGCTACGTTCGTATTTTGCTATCAGCATGCGATATGTATCGCCAAATTTGAGAAACTTTGAGTGGAGGCGCTTGGTGGAATAGCCCTGTTTATAAGTTTCTGCAACAATGTTTTGTGACGTTGATTAAAATCGTCACATTTAACACAGGATCTAGCAAATGCTACTAAGCGAGATATGTATACGCCATATGCAGGTCCCACTGGAATATTACTGTCAAGAAAGGGATAGTTTACGATGTCGAAATTGTAATCATCTCTTTTGTCATAAAGTCGACGAGAGAGAATGCCGCTTCATTTTTATAGAGATATAGATCTAAATATGATGTGCCTGTAGGGCTATCTGTAGTTTCCTTCAAATCCAGTGAAGGTGGATATATATCCTTCACTGCGTCATTTATATAGCGATTATCCACAGCGAGAAGATCGTCTATATAGCGTTTGGTGAATGAGAAGGAACCGGCTTTGAGTGGATCGGTTTTTGAAAGCGCCAGCATATAGTCATATTCATAAGAGAACAGATACAGGTCAGCCAACAGGGGTGCACAATTAGTACCCATTGGAATGCCTATATGCTGCTGATAT
>JAVTVY010034260.1:0-14962 GCA_036873755.1 Hanleya hanleyi
TAAATGTTCCTAGCGATCTCTTACCCGAAGATCATCCAGAGGGTGACATCTCTCGGCGCCATTGGTCCATGACACGGCACTGTTTCCACCGTCATCGCCCTATTCAAGATATCTACAATTTCCCACTGACCAACCTCACCCGTCTACGCAGCTACGTGGAAACCATCTTCAATGACCAACCTACGGCCTTCACATTAAATGTAGCATTTGGGTACATCTTATGCCATAAGATGACGGGTGAATTGCGCTATTTCTGTTCCAGTGCCATCAACCCAGTGTACGACCAACCGTTTACCATCATTAACCGGAGGTCACTAGAGATGATGCTGGAGAAACTGGAACAATTGGATGTCTTGGGATGGGCCCAACAACAACGACCCAACACCAAGTGGACAATGAAGAAGGTGACCAATGTTACGTTTTTCCTTACCAAGCTGATCCACCACCCCCATCGGATGAAAGTATTCACCCATGCACTGATAGATACTCAGAATGCGCAAACAACTATCTGAGGATATGTTGCTTCAACGGTATCCTGGGCTACCCGACGATGATTAGAATAAACGGTTCAAAGCGAACATGGCCGAAGATGGAACTTTCTGAAATGGAGACTTCTGATTGGACAAGAATACATCTAACGGACAGGAACGAATATCACAGATGCAAATGGTGGCCTCTGATTGGACAAGAGTCTTCTTGAATTGTAAATATACCCAACGCGGCTCCCACAGCGTGGGTATGATGTAACATTGGGGAGAATAAACTATATGAAAAAACTTCTTGTTGTTGTTGTTCTCTCATGTCTCATCCTTGTTGTTGTTGTTGTGCTGTCTCCGGTCTATATCATGGCGTTATGTTAGAGTGTTAAGGTGTAACGACAGGCGTTGACGGGCGTCACTGCATTTCGAAGAATTAGTGACAATTCCATGGAATATCAGAGCTTCTGAGCTATTTCACCAGGGCGTTGAAGCATTAAGAATGGCGTTGGTGGGCGTTGGTACAAGATGACACTTCCCACGACGCATTCGCACCGCGGATGGTCCATCTCTACACCAAATAACATCCTTCACTGCTAAAAATGCCCACTTCCGCTACTATTCGTACTGATGACGTCAGCAATGACGTCACAGATGCTGTGGATATCCCTCAAATTGGGTCTACACCCCGAGAGCTACAACATGACACCTCCCACGACGCATTCGCACTGCGGATGGTCCATCTCTACACCAAATAACATCCTTCACTGCCCCAAAAGGCTCACTTTCGCTACTACTCCTACTGATGACGTCACCAATGACGTCACAGATGCTGTGGACAGCCCTCAAATCGGGGTCTGCACCCCGAGAACTACAAGATGACACCTCCCACGACGCATTCGCACCGCGGATGGTCCATCTCTACACCAAATAACATCCTTCACTGCCCCAAAAGGCTCACTTTCGCTACTACTCCTACTGATGACGTCACCAATGACGTCACAGATGCTGTGGACAGCCCTCAAATCGGGGTCTGCACCCCGAGAACTACAAGATGACACCTCCCACGACGCATTCGCACCGCGGATGGTCCATCTCTACCCAAAATACCTTCCTTCGCTGCTAAAAAATGTCCACTTTCGCTACTACTCGTACTGATGACGTTACCGATGGCGTCACGGATGACCCGAACATCCCTCAAATCGGGGTCTACACCCCGAGAACTACAAGATGACACCTCCCACGGCGCATTCGGGCTGAGAATGGAGTATCTCTAACCCAAATACCTTCCTTCACTGCTAAAAAATGTCCACTTTCGCTACTACTCGTAGTGATGACGTTACCGATGACGTCACAGATGACGGAAACATCCCTCAAATCGGAATGTACACCCCGAGAACTACAAAATGACACCTCCCAGGACGCATTCGGACCAAGGATGGTCCATCTCGACCCCAAATATCTTCCTTCACTGCCCCAAAATGGCCACTTGACTTACTACAACCAACTGCGCATGCGCAGATTGACGCGACTTGCACTTAAAAACACACCATTCTGACTCTACCCCACACAAGATTCACTTTGACACCTTCCACGACCCATTCGGACCCATAGCGGTGCATCTCTACCCCAAACACACACCCACATACCCCCCAAAATGCCTGCTTTCTATACTACGAGCCAGACTGCGCATGCGCAGACTATTGAACGCGGACGAACCATTAGTCCAGTCGGATGCTCCTCCACGAGAGCTTCAAAATAAGACCTCATACGACACCATAGGACCATTAGGGACTCACCTAGACCCCAACACGTCCATCCCGTATGGGCCTATACTCCCATAGCCATGCAGTATAGGCCTATGGGCCTACCCAGGCCTCGGTGACTTTTTCCAAAAATTTCACCGTTTCGCTCCGGGACACTTCCTATCATGTTCTAAATGACAAGACTAAGAAAACAAATCCAAACAACCCTACCGCAAATGTGTAGAAGTAGGTTTCCCAGTGGGACAAACATCGGTCCTATACCCCAGTATGGGACTATATGGGTCAATATGGGTCTCGGTGACTTTTTTCAAAAATTTCCCCGTTTCGCTCCGGGACACTTCCTATCATGTTCTAAATGACGAGACTAAGAAAACAAATCCAAACAACCCTACCGCAACTGTATAGAAGTAGGTTTCCCAGTGGGACAAACATTGGTCCTATACCCCAGTATGGGACTATATGGGTCTATATGGGTCTCGGTGACTTTTTTCAAAAATTTCAACGATTCGCTCCGCGACACTTCCTATCATGTTTGTCTTGACGAGACGAAGAAAACAAATCCAAACAACCATACCGCAAATGTATAGAAGTAGGTTTCCCAGTGGGACAAACATCGGTCCTATACCCCTAGTATGGGACTATATGGGCTATATGGTACTTTTCCAAAAATTTCACCGTTTCGCTCCGGGACACTTCCTAACGTGTTCTAAATGACGAGACTAAGAAAACGAGACCCCACAACCTATACCGCAAATGTCGAGAAGTAGGTTTCCCAGGATGGTCCTATACCCCCATATAGGCATTTTCCCGTAATTTAGGATAAAGTCCGTGTTCCGTATTTTTTCATGAAAATTTTTACATACACCCACCCTGGAACTAGGGGGAGATAACTCTATTGATAGGCAAGCCCCGTTAAGCCCGGGGACCTATATACCCCCCATACCCCATATAGGCATTTTCCCGGATTTTTCGATAAAGTCCGTGTTCCGTTTTTTTTTTCAGGTAAAATTTTACATGCACCCACCCCATTGACTGGATGCCCCTTCACATAGGCTTCACATGGATACCTCATACAACTCCATCGGCCCATTAGGGGCTCCCCCAGATCCCAAAACGTCTATTTTCATACCCTTGGGCCACCGCGCATGCGCAGAATGCCGATATTTCAATCCCACACCCAGCTCATCAGATGCCCCTTCACGAATGCTTCACATTGATACCTCATATGACCCCAATGGATCATTAGGGGCTCACCTAAACCCTAAAACGTCTATTTCCACACCCTTTTCCCAGAATTCCCTGTCTGCGCATGCGCAGAATGTGGATAACGGCCGAGCCGCTAGTCCAGTCAGATGCCCCCTCACCTAGGCTTCACATGGATACCTCATACGCCTCCATCGACCCACTAGGGACTCCCCTAGCTCCAAAACGTCTATTTTCATACCCTTTTCCCAGAATTCCCTGTCTGCGCATGCGCAGAATGTGGATAACGGCCGAGCCGCTAGTCCAGTCAGATGCCCCCTCACCTAGGCTTCACATGGATACCTCATACGCCTCCATCGACCCACTAGGGACTCCCCTAGCTCCAAAACGTCTATTTTCATACCCTTTGGCCACCGCGCATGCGCAGAATGACCCTATTTCAACCCCACACCCAGCCCATCAGATGCCCCTTCACGAATGCTTCACATGGATACCTCATACAACTCCATTGGACCATTAGGGACTCCCCTAGCTCCCAAAACGTCTATGTCCATACCCTGGGGCCACCGCGCATGCGCAGAATGACGCTAGTTCAATCCCACACACAGCCCATCAGATGCCCTTCACGAATGCTTCACATTGATACCTCATACGGCTCTATCGGCCCATTAGGGGCTCCCGTAGCTCCCAAAACGTCTATTTCCATACCCTTTTCCCACAATTCCCTGTCTGCGCATGTGCAGAATGGTGACAACGCCCGAGCCGCTAGTCCAGTCAGATGCCCCTTCATGAATGCTTCACATGGATACCTCATATGACCCCAATGGACCATTAGTGGCTCCCCTAGCTCCAAAACGTCTATTTTCATACCCTTTTCCCACACTCCCTGTTTGCGCATGCGCAGAATGGTGACAACGCCCGAGCCCCTAGTCCAGTCAGATGCCCTTCACGAATGCTTCATGGATACCTCATCAGACCCCATTGGACCATTAGTGGCTCCCCTACATCCCAAAAAAACGTCTATTTCCATACCCTGGGCCACCGCGCATGCGCAGAATGCCGATAGTTCAACCCCACACCCAGCCCATCAGATGCCCTTCACGAATGCTTCACATTGATACCTCACTCGACCCCCATTGGACCATTAGTGACTCCCCTAGATCCCAAAACGTCTATTTTCATACCCTTTGACCACCGCGCATGCGCAGAATGCCGATATTTCAACCCCGCACCCAGCCCATCAGATGCCCCTTCACGAATGCTTCACATTGATACCTCATATGACCCCAATGGATCATTAGGGGCTCACCTAAACCCTAAAACGTCTATTTCCACACCCTTTTCGCAGAATTCCCTGTCTGCGCATGCGCAGAATGTGGATAACGGCCGAGCCGCTAGTCCAGTCAGATGCCCCCTCACCTAGGCTTCACATGGATACCTCATACGCCTCCATCGAGCCACTAGGGACTCCCCTAGCTCCAAAACGTCTATTTCCATACCCTTTTCCCACAATTCCCTGTTTGCGCATGCGCAGAATGGTGACAACGCCCGAGCCCCTAGTCCAGTCAGATGCCCCTTCACGAATGCTTCACATGGATACCTCACTCGACCCCATTGGACCATTAGTGGCTCCCCTACATCCCAAAACGTCTATTTCCATACCCTTGGGCCACCGCGCATGCGCGGAATGCCGATAGTTCAACCCCACACCCAGCCCATCAGATGCCCCTTCACGAATGCTTCACATTGATACCTCACTCGACCCCATTGGACCATTAGTCGCTCCCCTAGCTCCCAAAACGTCTATTTTCATACCCTTGGGCCACCGCGCATGCGCAGAATGCCGATAGTTCAACCCCACACCCAGCCCATCAGATGCCCCCTCACATAGGCTTCACTTTGATACCTCACTCGACCCCATCGGACCATTAGTGGCTCCCCTACATCCCAAAACGTCTATTTCCATACCCTTGGGCCACCGCGCATGCGCAGAATGCCGATATTTCAACCCCACACCCAGCCCATCAGATGCCCCTTCACGAATGCTTCACTTTGATACCTCACTCGACCCCATCGGACCATTTTATCTAGGGACTACTTTTTCTCCGCGGAAACTTTTTCCCGAGACCGAATCACGGCCAAAACCGCTGCCAGACCGCATGACCGCGGATGAATACATTCTGAATACATTCCCTCCAACAATTGGAACTCTCCTGTGTTGGAGGTAGCTTTTGGTGATTCTGCCGGAACTATAGTGCACTTGACCTCTCCTCCGCATTTCCTCCGCAAATGACCTCTACATCCGGGTGAAAGTTGACTGTAAATGCTTGCTATATACTACTAGCCACAAACCGCTTCACGCCTCTCCTTGATGAGGTGGAAGAAAGGTGTGGTTCAGAAGAAAACAGTATTGACATTGACATCGAAACTGACAATGAAAGTGTAAATACCAGGCCAAATAACCAGAAGTCTGCTTCTGATAATACTGAAATTGCTGACATCACATTGACTCCGGTCAAACAAAGGTGAAAAAGAAAAGAGTAGGAAAGAAAAATGAAAAGAAATCTCAGAAAAAATTGCCCAAAATAAAACGTACATAATGGCCAAGTTAACGTTCTATATCTTGGCTTCGGCAGTTTTGTATGTCATTTCTTTATGTAGACTAAAAATAGCTCAGTGACCAGCTATCATTCAGTGGAACTGCAGAGCGGTTTGGCCAAATTTGAATGAACTTCAAGTGTTAACTCAAGATTATGAACCATCAGCTTTTTGTCTCAATGATATCTTTCTGAATAAAGCCGATAAAGATAAATACAAATTTCGCCAATACACACCTTATCATTCCTGCGCTTTAGACGAATATGGAAAAGCTACAGGCTTTTAATATTGATTAAAATGGGTGTTTAACAGTCCTGTTGATTCCGTGACAGGCTTACAAGCTGTAGCATTTCGTATTACCTCGAATTCTGTTGTCACATTAGCACAGTGTACATACATTCTTCTGGTAGTCTCCCATTTGGTGAACTTCAGAATCTTTACGATCAGCTCCCGAAACAAGCAAAATTCTTGAAGATTTCATGTCAAATAATGTTTTGTGTATTTTTAATGATGGTTCTCATACGCATTTGTCCACAGCACATGGAACCTATTCAGCATTAGATATCTCTCTTGACGACCTTCCTATTCCCAAAGGATTTATTTGGTCTGTTCATGAAGATTTTTGTGGAAGTGATCACTTTCCCTCTGTTTTAAAAGCTGTTCACTCAGCTGATGACCCACTTTTGACAAGGTATAATTTTAAGCAAGCAAAATGGCTAGAATTTGAAAAGCTTTTTTCACAAAAACTACAAGCAGTCTCTTTCGCTGATGTTTCAGCTCCTATACACTTATTCTCATATATGCTGATAGAAATTGCCAACCAATCCATAAACACCTCTTCAGGAGTTGCACATATTAAAAACCATGGTTTAATGATGACTGCAAAGAAGCAAGAAAATGTAAGTACAAAGCTGAACGATTTTTCCCCCAACATTCTAATCCTGAAAATTTAAAAGATGTAAGAGTTACAAGAGCTGAAACTCGTAGAACCATGATTCTTGGAAAAATTATGTTTCTAAGATCAATACACATACTCCTATAACAAAAGTTTGGAATATGATCCAAAGAATAAAAGATGAAAGCTCCAAGTACAGTGTTCATCTTCTCAACGATGGAAACCAGGTGATTACAACACATAGAAGGGAAGTGGGAAGAGGTGCTGACATACTGACAGAGCCACATGACTTCACAGTATAGTCTCCTGGTTAACCTATTCTAAAGCACATACCAAGAATCGAACGATTCGTGATACGTGTTTGTATCTCAGGTACGCCTTTATTGTACCTGTTTCTGTGGCAACTTGGATAACTGACAGAGTAGAAATTGCAAATAAATTAGACGAAACAATTGCCAAAAACCCTTCGTCAGATAACTATGTATCTAAATTTCAAAGTTTCCAAAAACGAAAAGAGAAAAATTAAATTAAATTCTCGTCCGGTAACCGTGAAGGCTGTAACGCTATGTTTACAATTGAAGAATTTCATGCTTCTCTTGCGAAAGCTAACGATTCTGCTGCTGGCCCTGATAATATTTATTATCAACTTTTGAAACATCTACCCGAATCTTCTCTAGAAATCCTATTACACATATTCAACAGGCTTTGGCTGACAGAAGACTTTCAACCGTCATGGCATAATGCCATAGTTGTACCAGTACCAAAGCCTGGCCGAAACCATACAGACCATAGTAATTATTGTCCGATTTCACTGACTATAGCTGTGTCTGTAAAACAATGAAACGCATGATAAATGATCGCCTTGTTTGGTACCTGGAAACTGAAAAGAAACTTCCTGATATTCAAGCTGATCAGAATAGACTCGTATGTCAAGAACGCGTCCACAAAGAATGAACAGGTGTTTTTTTATTTGTTTTGATTTGAAAAAGCCTATCATACTGCATGGAAATACGGGATTCTAAAAGATCTTCAAAATGTGGGATTAAAGGGCCGTTTTTATATCCAACTTTTTGAATGATAGACAATTCCAGGTTCGTTTAGGTACAACCATGTCTGATCATTTCGATCAGAATCAGGGTGTCCACAGGGCAGTATTTTGTCTACAACTTTAGTATCAAGATCAACAGCTTAGCTGCAGTTTTGAATAAATCAACTGATGGTTCACTCTTTGTAGACGATTTCAAGAAATTCCGAAACTGTGTATAGAAAATGGCTTCAAATTCTCTAGAGCTATGACAAATTGTATACGCCTTTGGAGAAAATATTTCCAGCACAAAGAGCCAGTACTTACGTTAGATGGAACTGAGATCAAAGTAGTAAAAGAGGTCAAATTCTTAGGAATATTGTTTGACCACCGACTAAAATTCAAATCGCATATAAATTGCTTGAAATCCAAGTGCACGAAAGCTCTAGATTTGTTGAAGGTAGTTGCCAGGTATAAGTGGGGAGGAGATCAGCAAAAGATTCTTTATTTATATCGGTCCCATAACATGGTTTTGACACACATGCACACTTTGAAATATTCCTTTTCGGTGTCCAGAGTTTAAACTAAAATCAATTCGGACATACCGCTCATTAGAGCGTACATGTTCTTGGCAATTGACGAGCGTATCTTGCCGAACACGTGTGCGGTTTGCATTTTTGGTAAACCTCAGTAGTAGAGAAAGGACGGCAGAGCGCAACTTGACCTACTTTTTTGTTCCCCCCGGGTAAAATTTGTGGCGGAAGTGTGGCGGGGTTCCCCAGTGAGGGTTTCCCAATGACGATCACGTGATCAAGGCATGTCTAGACTTGTTGGTGTGTGGTCAAAATGGCGGCTGTGTGTACAAAATGGCGGCCTGTGGGAGGTGGGGTCAAAATGGCGGCCTGTGGGGTCGAAATGGCGGCCTGTGGGGTCAAAATGGCGGCGTGTGTGTTCAAAATGGCGGCTGATGTGGGATGGGTTCAAAATGGCGGCTGATGTGGGATGGGTTCAAAATGGCGGCTGATGTGGGATGGGTTCAAAATGGCGGCTGATGTGGGATGGGTTCAAAAATGGCGGCTGATGTGGGATGGGTTCAAAATGGCGGCTGATGTGGGATGGGTTCAAAATGGCGGCTGATGTGGGATGGGTTCAAAATGGCGGCTGATGTGGGATGGGTTCAAAATGGCGGCTGATGTGGGATGGGTTCAAAATGGCGGCTGATGTGGGATGGTTCAAAATGGCGGCTGATGTGGGATGGGTTCAAAATGGCGGCTGATGTGGGATGGGTTCAAAATGGCGGCTGATGTGGGATGGGTTCAAAATGGCGGCTGATGTGGGATGGGTTCAAAATGGCGGCTGATGTGGGATGGGTTCAAAATGGCGGCTGATGTGGGATGGGTTCAAAATGGCGGCTGATGTGGGATGGGTTCAAAATGGCGGCTGATGTGGGATGGGTTCAAAATGGCGGCTGATGTGGGATGGGTTCAAAATGGCGGCTGATGTGCGGCTCATGTGGGATGGGTTCAAAATGGCGGCTGATGTGGGATGGGTTCAAAATGGCGGCTGATGTGGGATGGGTTCAAAATGGCGGCTGATGTGGGATGGGTTCAAAATGGCGGCTGATGTGGGATGGGTTCAAAATGGCGGCTGATGTGGGATGGGTTCAAAATGGCGGCTGATGTGGGATGGGTTCAAAATGGCGGCTGATGTGGGATGGGTTCAAAATGGCGGCTGATGTGGGATGGGTTCAAAATGGCGGCTGATGTGGTTCAAAATGGCGGCTGATGTGGGATGGGTTCAAAATGGCGGCTGATGTGGGATGGGTTCAAAATGGCGGCTGATGTGGGATGGGTTCAAAATGGCGGCTGATGTGGGATGGGTTCAAAATGGCGGCTGATGTGGGATGGGTTCAAAATGGCGGCTGATGTGGGATGGGTTCAAAATGGCGGATTGTAGAAAAACGTATAAAAGAAGGCGATTTTTAGCGGTGGGTTGTATTCATTGCACTACTTGCCTGACCTACCTGACCTGACCCCAGCCTGCCTGCCTCTAGCCTGCCTGCCTGCCTGCCTCACCTCTAGCCTGCCTGCCTGCCTGCCTCCCTCACCTCTAGCCAGCCTGCTTGCCTGCTTGTATGAGCTGTGGAGAACCTTTTACTTTTTTCATTTTACCAGTGCAAATTCACCAGCCAGCCACCAGCCTATTACACCGTTTTTCACCAGCCTGAGCCCACAGTCATCCCAGGAAGTGAAGCTTCAAAAGTACCGTGTTCGCCTCATTGATGAGATGCAGCTGACCAGTATCACTCAGTAACACCAATCAACACCTTCCACGTATGTAATATAACTTATTTTTTAATAATATCTATGCTAGTATCCACCCCTCCCCCCCTCCCCCCCTTCTTCGTTTTGCTATGTCACAAAAAGTGCTCGAATTACTTATTTCTAAATTATTTCATGACGAATCCAACTAAGGTTAGCAAGTATACATATTTTACGATATAGTCAATAACTGTGAGCACATAAGACGTTCTGGTTGATGAGATCTGAATTTTTGAAGTTTGGCAATTTTCTGACTTCGAGCTTCGAATACCCGCCGCCATATTTGTTGGAAGCCGGTGTTCGTTTGTCATGATGGAAAATCATTAATTAATAATATTTTGAGATATATTTCTCAAGACAACCTTGTATTCATTGAAAATATAATTGTTCAGGCTTACATTGCTAACTCGTTTGCTGCCTTTGAGGTAATATTTTTCCTTAGATCGGCAGTTGTTTCCGCCCATGCGATGAGAAAATATGCCTGAAAAATATGTCTAGTTTTGTGTCCGCTCCACAGACATTTTACACCAAATAGCTGAACCCAATGAGACCAATATACATATATTGCGGCCAGTCTATGATAGAGTGCCACCCCAGTGTCGAGCATTTATTGTCCAGTTTGCACCAGCAAAGAGAAATGACGAACGTTCATCGAACGTCATCGGTGGGACCTTCATGCGGTCTTCCGCGGTATATGAATCACTTACATATGAATGAATGAATTAGTTTGATATAATTTTGTTGGGTATGAATGATTTAAAAGGGTGGAAATATTCCGTACAGGTCTGTTTTGTGTAACAAACACTAAGAAAAATGGCTGACCAACAATGCCAATTTCCCCGGTTTCCCGGATAATAGTGCCAACCAAACCACATCCCCATCTATACGCTTTGATGCAAGGGAGACAACTCAGACTAGGCCAATTTCTCTTGTAGGATAAGGTATTCGCACATTTCTATCTTTTTTGCGTGTATAGGGTGGTGGTCATTTGTTTATGGATTTTACTCTGGGCTGTGAGATTGTAGAATACGATGGGAAAAGCTATGAAATGTTTTTTTAAGTACCGGGTAGGCCTGTATATAGATGCATATAGACCCATATACACTCATATACTGGGATATTAGCCCAATGTATGTATAAATCCATACGGGGTGGACATGTTGGAGTCTAGGTGGAGCACTAGTGGCCCGAATAGGGCGTGGAAGGTGTCATGTTGTAGCTCTCGGGGGAAAAAAATCAAAAATCGGCGAGTAGTAGACAAAGGGAAAATTGGGAAGTACTGACCATGCCCCAGAATACTTCATATGCATATCACGGCCTTAAGGCCTATGTAAGATGTAATCTACTTCACATTTTAGTAGTATAAAAAACGCAAGTCCTATTGACCTTGCCCCTCCAAAGAAATAAGAAGTCGTGACCGATTCATTGTCAAAATCGGCTCTATTTTACAGGAGTATATACGATCAGGATGAGGCGACGTGACCGATCGAGATCTCCCTTGGCGCGTGAGAATGTGAGAGGCGAACACGACTTTCCTGAGGATCCAGCTGTGCCTCCCGCTGACGCCTTGCCCGAACACCACCCTGTGAGTGACATCTATCGGCGCCATTGGAGCACCATCCGACGATGTTTCCACCGTCATCGCCCTATTCAAGACTTGTATAATTTCCGGCTACAGGACCTCACGTATCTTCCTAACTATGCCGAGAACATTTTCAGAGACCAAGTGACAGCGTTCAAAGTGAATATGACATTCGGCTATATTCTACGGCACAAAGAGACGGACCAGGTACGGTATTTTTATCCGAGCAATAATACCTATGTGTTTGACAAGCCATTCACCATCATCAATCGCGCGTCACTGGAGCCCCTCATCGACCAACTGACTACGTTGGACCCATTGGAATGGGCCCGGTTGCAACGCCCCAATACCAAGTGGACTGTGGAAATGGTCACCAACGTGACATTTTTTGTGACCAAAATGAGAGATCATCCTATCGGTGCCCCTGTACAACTACCCCCTTGGCTGCTCAATCGAAAAGGACTGTATGCATTAACACAAGGCGCAAAGGGGCCCTACAAAGACCAGAAATGTCTGTTCCGGTGTTTGGCCATTCATTTGAACGAATGTCATCCCCGGGCTTGTGATAGAGTGGCCAATATCTATTGGAGACAATATTTAGAGGAACAAGGCCTAGATCCGCGGCACTTCCGGGGAGTCCCTTTTAAGAATTTGGATGTCGTGGAGTCACTGCTCAACGTCAATATCTTTGTGTACCGTTTACTACGGGAAGAGAAGGAGGATGAAGAGGAGGAGGACGACACATTTGTGGCTGAATTGGTGCATCGGTCTTCAGAACGGTATGCTTCCACCATGAAAGTCAACATCTTCGACGACGGCGGGGTGAATCATTTTTCCCTGATCTATGATATGAGTCTGTACGCGCAATCCTACAGTTGTGCCCAATGCCATCGGGTGTTTGACCACTCTGGGCACTTACATCGACACGAAAAGATTTGTGATCACACTGTCAAACGAAAATTTCCTGGCGGTGTGTACCATAACACGCCCACCATCTTCGAGGAACTGGCCGATGAAGGTCTCATCATACCAGAAGAGCATCGTTATTTCCCCTACCGGGCATGTTACGATTTCGAGGCGATGTTGGAACCGATGGATGCGGCCTCGGCGAAAACACAGTGGACACAGCGCCATATTCCTCTGAGTGTCAGTATTTCCAGCAACGTACCTGGCTATGACGCTGCACCCGTCTGTTTCGTGTCCACCGGCGACGCCCATGACTTGATTACCCGGACTATTTAGAGGAAGTCAGTGCGGCCAGTACAGAACTATTGGTGTCCAAGTTCCAGGACGTACTGGACCAACTCGACGACCGGATTCCTATACCGGGTGTAACGTTTAGTGACGATGAAGAGTCAGAGATGGAGCATAGTGGTCAAATATTTGCCAGAGAAGAAATGGAGCATAGTGGGCAAATATTTGACAGAGAGGAAATGGAGCACAGTGGGCAAATATTTGACAGAGAGGAAATGGAGCACAGTGGGAAAATATTTGACAGACAGGAAATGGAACACAGTGGGCAGGACATTCAACTGCAGGATGTCTCTTTACCTAAACCGTATGCGGAGAAATTGAAAATCCGCTTCCTGCAATACTTAAGCCAGTTACCGGTGCTCGGATTCAACTCGGGGCGATACGATCTGAACATGGTAAAGGAATTTCTCTACCCTTACTTGGCCCAGTCCGATACCATCAAGTCCGTCATCAAAAAGATCAACAACCACATGGCCCTCACCACCACATCACTCCATTTCCTGGATGTACGGAACTACTTAGCACCTAATTATAGCTACGATCAGTGGGTGAAGGCCTATGATTGTGCACAAACCAAAGGGAAGTTCCCTTACACCTACATATCGACGCTCGACCGCTTGGAGGAAACGCAGTTGCCACCCCGGGACGCGTTCTATGACGATCTCAAGCAAGTGGAATGTCCGGAAGACACGTACCAGGAACTACAGCAGGTATGGAATGACCAACACATGCAGACCTTGCGAGATTTCCTGGTGTGGTATAACAACTTAGATGTGGTCACTTTCCTCGAAGCGGCCGAGAAAATGGTTCAACTCTTTCGTCGCGAGATGCACGTCGACATCTTCAAGGAGTGTTTGAGTTTACCGGGTCTCGCGCTTCGCCATCTCTTCCAAGAGTGTCCTACCTACTTCTCACTGATACAACAAAACGATGAGGACATGTACGATTGTTTAAAACAGAACATCGTCGGCGGACCTAGCCTTATTTTTCACCGCTACCATGAGAAGGATGTCACGACTCTTCCCGGTGGGAAACCCTGTGCCAAAATCATTGGATTCGACGCCAATGCCCTGTACCTGTGGTCTCTCGCCCAACCCATGCCCAGCGGGCATTATACGCGCTGGGGGGCAGACGGTCAACATTTCACACCTCAACGTACGCCGTACAAACATCTCGCCGACCAGTTGTTGGATTGGGAAGCCGATCGACGGGGAATTTATATACGCCATCAGACCAACGCCACAGAGAAGCGCATAGGAGATCGTCGACTCCCCGTCGATGGGTTTGCCCTTGTACAAGGAACACCGACCGTATTTCAATTTTATGGGTGTTACTGGCACGGCCACCAATGTCTTTTCAGCGCTGGACGCTTCAACGAACGACGTGGGAAATCAGCAGAAGAATTACGAGCAGAAGTGGTGGAGAATGGAGATTACGTCAAAGAGTTGGGGTACCATCTTATCGAACTGTGGGAGTGTGAATTTCACACCATGTGCCAGGCCCTCCCACACTTACGCGACTTCCTTAAAGCGCACGAGTACCCGTTGAGTCGCCGACCACTCTTGACCCTGCCACAGCTTTTCCACGCCGTTCGTTCCGGGACCCTGTATGGATTTGTGGAATGTGATCTGCATGTTCCCGACCATCTCAAGCCACTCTTCGCCCATTGCCCACCTATCTTCAAGAACACGCTGGTGGGTCGGGCTGACATTGGAGAGACCATAGGCGCCTATGCTGAGGAACATGACGTATTGAAACAACCTCGTCGAATGTTGATTGGGAGTATGTGGGCAGAGAAAATCTTGCTGGGTATCCCTCTGCTACAGTGGTACATGAGCCATGG
>JAVTVY010034261.1:0-15479 GCA_036873755.1 Hanleya hanleyi
CACGAAATCGACAACCGACGATGGTGAATCGTAGGAGACACGCCGAAAAACGAGGATGAATTGGTATACAAAGATACGCATCTCGCAAAGCGATGGGGGTCAACCCAGCGATAAAGAAGACGCAACGCCGAATCGACTTATTAGAAAAACACCGACATCGAGAGACGTGCAAGCGAACAACGCCAAGTCTCTATACAATGAAGAAAAAGATCCAGCAATGGCGACCGGAACTGTCGAACTTGACGACCCTGATAAGGAGGTATAAAAGAACGACGTGGTGAACAGCGTTATGGCGTATGGAAAGGACTACTAGATGGAAGGTGTCGATGCCGGAGTAAGAGGACCACGTGACGACGTAATGGAACGTCGACGAGGTGTAACAGCAACAACGTAATGCGAAACGCGAATGGCGTTGCTTGAGAAACGGCGTAGTGATTTTCCCAAAAACTTACCAATCAGTTCAATTTATCTGTACATATACGCTCCCGAAAGAGCCGGGTAAAACCTCTGGAGATAAATCTGAAAACTGTAGTCGAAACTGGAAAAAAAATTCACAGTGGAGTCCGAAACAAAACAGCCGTATTATGCGAGACTTGTAATGAGATTTGAACGCATCTAGGAGGTGAACACGTTCATTGTTCCCAGCGTTAATCGAGAACGTTACTCCATGGTAGTAACAACCCCGACAATCAACACAAAGAAACTTCCACGTGAAGTAGGAGGATCTTCAATAAAATTTAAAATTCCTCGAAGAGAGCAAATACATTTTGATGTCTCGCCGGTAGATGAACAATAAGGTCACAAATGTCACAAATTAACTTGACCAACCAAAACAATGTTCAATCTAGACTCGCCCCCTTATTAGAGGTCCAAACTGGACATAAAAACTCAAATGGAATAGATATAAATTATCATCCGGTTTTTTAAACCGACAAGTCCAGCTTAGTCTCCGTGGCGCAATCGGTCAGCGCGCCCGGGTGTCTGTACTTAAAAAAGATAAAGATGAAATAAATGCAGTAGACCACAGGATGTTTTGGACGAGGCTATCGAGGAGAAACAAACATTGCCAAGGCAGTCTGTGGATCTTCTTACCAGGCTGTAACCGGTAAACATACACGGAACTTACAAAGAACAAGAAGACCGCCTGATGGAACAGACTTATGCTGTCCCAGGCCGATGATTGAGAAACTTCAGGCCTGATCCCGCCCGACCACTGACAGGGTAATGATCAATAAATACCCCACGTGCTGTCGAACGAGAGCAATTCTAAGATTTCTCGGAGAATAATCCCCAAGCTAATAATAATAAATTCTCAGAACAAAGAAATAAAATTACAGCTCAACCCAATTTGAATTGTACAACTAATTCAAAATAGCGATAGGAAAATTTGGTTGTGAAAATGAATACATCACAATGCAATATTTACCAACAGAAAAATGTGTTTCAAAGAATAGCACAATTTCTTAATAAACATCTCGTGATCTCTTTTGTTGTTCAACACAGCCTTGATTACACAAAGAGAGTAATAAGATAGCTCATTAATATGTAACAAAGAGCCCTAGTGTATAGCTTTTGGCTTGTAATGACGAAGACAAACGCAACAGCAACACCACGTAAAGTCAAAGACAGAGAAAAAACTCTGCAAGTTCTCTCTTGATCACAATGATATCAAATAAACAGAATAACACTTGATAAAACAAGAGACTAAATTCTGGTAGGAGCAACGAACAGCATGCATAGTAGAAAAACTCCCACAAATGGAAAAAAGTCGGACACACAAGAACAACAGCAACAACGAAAAATGACGTACTGCAACTCTCTGCAGAACCTGTAATTCTCCGACGTTATAATACGTTGAAGCATTTCTATTCCGTGAAGACAAATCTGTGTTCAATTTCGTACGGTTCATAACAAATAACCTCCTGAATGAACTGTCTGGAATGAGAAAGATAACGGTGTTGTAAAGTTGGTGTTCTTTAAATCTTCCGTCCGACACCGTAAGCATTCGGCCATGCAGCTGAAAGAGCAAGCAAGAAATACGGGACGTGTCAATACACGACGAAAGTGGAGGTTGTAAATCCGTAATGCGAACAATCAAAGCCGAGTACAACCGCCCTTCCATAGAATGAGAGGCTGTTTTCTTCTAGACAAAACAGCAGGGGAAGATTTAAGACGTAAAAGCCAAAAACAGAACGATTTTATCACTATTGTAAAATCAGCCGTATCAATTGACCGTGAACTGACCACGCGGTAAGATCAAATTCTTTTGTCCGTTGGGGACAATAGAAAGTCCTAGCGACCGGCCTGGCCTTTGTTTGCTGAACAAAGAAACAGGTTCTCAAGGCCTACAGACAATGCTATGCCAAAGTAGGCCAGACTATACAGTACCATCTCGCTAAGTTCCTGTACGACGGTCCTCTAGCATATTACCAGAGACAGAAGGAGTCGGACTTTTTAGAATTAAGGGGTAAATCTAACACGGGACCACCCAGATCTTGATTAATTTTAATGTCCTCAAATAATGCAATTTCCCACACCCGTCTATCGACTTCCGATAGATCAGGGTCCTGAAGTAAATAGGACCTACGGGCTTGTGCATAAATTTTCCAAGCATCATTATCCCAAGACACACATTCATTACACGTGTTATTTCGATAGCAAATTTTGTCTTACAAACGAAACAACGCGTGTGGGCATCTAAGCGTGTCGAAACTCGCCCACACGAACGGCACGAATTTGAAGGAATGGGAACAGAATACTCAGACATTATTCAAGAAAGAAATTGTTTCAAAACAACAAGACTTGAAACAACAACAACTCTTTGATCAACAACAACTAGTCTTTGAACAACAACAACTAGCACTGTATTGCAAACTCCCTGACGTGCACCACTGGAGGTAGAAACGAGAAAAGAGGAAGAGTATACTGGGGGCTGGCTTATATATCCAGGCTGAGCTGGGAGAGCGCCCTTAAAGGGAGACTACTCCTCTGGGGGATAACTCCCCAGGGGAGTTAACTTTTGGTTTAAACTTTCGTTTAACGTTTGTATTGTATATCTCTGGCAGAGATCAAGGCATATATCAAAGCAGGTGTAGGTTTGGGCCATAAATACTCAATTTATGAAACAAAATATATACAGCGCTCATACCGTGTCTCAACATCATTGTTTGCTCTGATATATCTTGTACCGTAAGATCTTATTTCAAATATAAAGACTTGAAAGATAATGACCTTCGCAGCAAAGTCATTTACCAAATAGAGTATGGTATTTGCCATGTAAAATACATAGGTGAGACGATTAGACATGTCTCGCAGAGAAGGGAAGAACATAACGTATGTTCTAACCAATATAAACATTCCGCATTTGGACAACATTGTTTATCTTTTGGTCACAATCCAACAAAGAGCATACACACTATAGTAGACTCCAGCAACACAGAGTAAAACTTAAAGTGAAGGAATCGCTGTTCATTTCTGAGCGCAAATTGAATGTAAATGAGTGTTCAGTGCCGCTCCGGCTTTTCAACGTTTAACCCTATGATGCTCCGAACTGCTACATAACTTGTACATAGTGCTGAATTGTGTTCTATTTATTTTCCTAAACCATTGTACATATCAAACTCTATTGTCTCATGTAACCTGAGCTATTGATCTGATGTTTTAACACGTTTTCATACAATCACAATGGGACTGTATATACATGAGGTGAGCTATCGCTCTCCTTCAAACAATTTCACCAAGGTTAATTGTAATCACAGTGTTTATTATCTAGATATGTCTGTTGACTGAGTTGTTCTCACAATGTTACTGTATAAAAGCTTCTGTAAACTGTATATATGTGTCACAGTATCCACTCCCAGCGCTCAGAGTGAACGGACGTGCTTTTGTGTTCTTGCCAAATCAGCCTAGCTTTACCAGCCTTTGTGCCTCTCTGCAGCCTTTGTTCCCCGAGATTTACAGGATTACCTAACCAACAACAACAGCAGGAGAAATCAGCGAGCCAGAGCTAAGTTTTCTGAATTCAATTTCTCATACTACTATTTTCTATCACTTAAGTCACTCCTCACCAACTAACACCTAGTTTTGATCTAATTTAAAACAAATCAAATAATGGAAGCCTCCCAATCCCCCGTGAATACCCCAAAAAGGAAACTCTCAGAAATCACCCCCGATAAAAACGCCCCTCACAAATAACATGCCCCTGGTCCTAAATCCCCAAAGAGTCTAGCAAATTTTGTTGCTATCATCCATAGTTTAACCCAACTGAGAGCATGTAAATTTCCAAAGGTCAAGGTAGCAAACGATCTTAAAAAATATGCTGGTGACGTACAACAAATCTTTGAACTTCCGGGTGGTGATCTGAAAGTCCACTGCAAATCACAAACTCAGTACGACAAATTACTACGTTTAGACCTGCTAGCAGATAAACCTGTCTCAGTAAAACAAATCATACAGCGTAGAGAGCAATGCAAAGGAGTAATTTATGGAATTAACCTCAGTATCAAACTAGAAGACATTTTCCCCACTCTCTCAAAACAAAACGTCGTATATGCCAAAAGAATGCAAAAGAACAAACAGGAAACGACAAGCATTATGCTAGTATTCAAAGGATCAAAATTACCAGAAACTGTCCCGCTATGGCTTCGTAACATTATAGTTAAACCTTTTTTTGACACACCAAAACGATGCCATAACTGTCAGAAATATGGTGATCATATAGCTAGATTTCGTAAATCCCAAGTTGTATGTGCGAAATCATAAATACGAAGAATGTACAGAAAGAAAAGTAACATGTGTAAACTGCAAAGGCAACCATTCAGCGGCCTACAAGGGTTGTATAGCTTTCAAAGAGGCAAAAAGAGTTGAATTCACTAAAGCAGACAAAGGGATTTCTTACGCAGAAGCTGTAAAAGAGACCAGAATGAATAGAAAAATCAGTATAGAAATGACCACCGCTCTACACAAAGCAAGGCAACTGAGACAATAGTCACAGCCGTGAACACAAACTCAGGTGATACAATGGAGACTGAAAACAATGAACAAGAAACGGAGACAAAGAACCTAACCAAGTTAGACCTGCTGGGCTTTATCAACATTGTGTTGAACTCAGTTATTAACCCCCAGCAACCTAAGCTTAATAAGACCGAGATGATAGTAAAAATTGCGCGGGACTTCCTTAATTGGGAGTTTAGCTCCGATGAAATTATTAACTGGGGGAAAAATCCGAAATACGACAAGAAAACATCCACACCCAAAGAAAAGTCTATCCCGGCCCTCAACATAACAACATGAGATAATCCACTTGCGAATGGGTCAGTCACCAAATTGGGGATATAACTAATACAAAATTCAATAAAAATCAATTATCATTACTCCAATGGAATGCCCGAAGCATCGGGAAAAACGGGGATAATCTTAAAGTCTTAGTAAATGAAATCAGCCCAGATATAATTTGTGTTCAGGAAACTTTTCTGAAGCCAGGAAAAAATAAATATTTGCAATAAACGGATATAAGCCGTATAGATCAGACAGACTTACAGGTGCACTAGGGGGAAACCTCATATTAATAAAAGAGGACCTGATTCACATAGAACTAGATAAAAGCCCTACCGGTGACGATCTCGAATGGCACGCTGTTCAGTTCTTCTTCAATAACAAACCTATTAACATCATCAATTTATATGCCCCAGGAAGTCTAAAGAAAATATCCACAAAAGAACTGGACAACATCACAAAGAAATTCCCCTATTATCATATGCGGTGACTACAACAGTCATAACCCCATTTGGAACGACAATTGCACCAAGGCAGACGAAAAAGGCCAAGTAGTGGAAAAATGGCTTGACCAAAACAACCTATGCTATTTAAATAATGGCCACGGGACGCGAATAGACATGAACACCGGTAAACTATCTGCAATAGATTTAACTATTGTCTTCCCTGGTCTAGCTGTTAAATCCGAATGGGAAGTGATCCCCGACACGCTTGACAGCGACCACTTCGCCATTCTGACGAAAATTAGTATAAAACCGGACTCTGAAAGGACAGACGCCCCTCCAAAATTTCAGTACTCCAAAGCCGACTGTAAAAGCTTCCAGAAAGACTGTCAAAGCCTAAATCATGACGAGCTATTCAATTCCGATCCAGAGATGTTTAATGAAAACATTACAAATTCACTAATAAACATAGCACACAAATATATTCCGATATCACAACAGCGCCACAACAAAAACCCGGTACCCTGGTGGAACCCAGAGTGTGCAAAGAATATTGCTGCCAAAAAGAAGGCACTTAGAAAATTCAAAAAAAGTAGGCTCCAAACTGATCACGCGAACTACAAGGAACTCAAAATTATAGCTGAAAAAAGTGTCAAAGATTCTAAATCAAAATGTCGGGAAGACTTTTGCAACACTATAGATACCAAAACCAATTCAAAAAAAGTATGGAACAAAATAAAAAATATACAAGGAAAGCTAACAAACACAGGTCCCTGTACTGAACAAAACAAAAAAACGAACAAAGAAAAGGCAGAACACCTCGCCGAATCTTTCGCTTCGAACAGTAGCGATAGGAACCTGAAACCAGAATTCCGAAAAATTGAGGAAGAGACAACGATAGAAAACGATCTGGACGATCATTTAGAAAACTATCTCAATGCAGACTTCAACATTAATGAATACCGCAAAGTTATACACTGTAAAAAAGAGAGCTCACCTGGTGAAGACAAACTAGGATACACCATCATTAAACACCTACCAAATAAAACAAAAACTAATTTTGAAACTAATTAATGTCAGCTGGCAGACCAAACAACTTCCAAGCAAATGGAAAACATCCATCGTTATCCCAATCCCAAAACCAGGTAAAGATCCATCTCACTTCAAATCTATGCAAAATAATGGAAACCATGGTAAAGAATAGACTGGAATTTCATAAAAAAAACAACTTATTAAACAAAACTCAAAGCGGCTTTCGTAAGAACAGAAGTACGTTAGACCATATAGCCAGATTACAACACTCAATAAAAAAGGGGAATGCCAAACATCAGTACACACTAGGTATCTTCCTAGACATAGAAAAAGCATTTGACCTTGGATGGCAGGACGGCATAATTATTCAATTAAGCAAACTTGGAATTAAGGGAAGAATACAACACTGGATAAAAAACTTCCTAAACAATAGAAATTTTAAAGTTCGCATAGGAAACACCTTATCCACCGACCATGAATTAGACAACGGTACCCCTCGGGGAAGCGTCATAAGCCCCAACCTTTTTAACATCCTCATCAATGGCCTAGCCAATGAAATTGACACGAAACATCCGGAAGTAGAACAGTCTCCATTTGCTGACGATTCTGCCCTCTGGAAAACCGCACGTTCCATAAAAAAAATTGACAGGTATAATGCAAAATACACTAGATACAATTAGCGGCTGGGCGGATAAATGGGGCTTCAAATTTTCCTCCCTAAAAACAACGGGCATTATATTTTCAAACAATAAACACATTGACGTCAAACTAACACTAGGAGGTCAGACAATTAAATTCAGAAATAGTGTTAAATACCTAGGTATGATCTTTGACAGAAAACTCACATGGAAAGATCACATCGACCAACTAGTCCTCCGGTGCAATAAAGACTTGAACCTCATGAGGTGTGTGTCTGGGACAAACTGGGGAGCGAGTAAATATAGTCTGATAAAATTATACCAAACCTTAATCAGGTCTAAACTAGATTATGGGTCCATCGCCTACCAATCAGCATGTAAGACACAACTAAAAAGAATAGACAGCATCCAATATTCTGCTCTAAAAATAGCTACTGGAGCCTTCAAGGGAACCGCCTTATGTAGTCTTCAAATAGAAACCAATGAGAAACCCTTACATTTAAGACGAGAGGAACTGTCCCTGAAATATGCAGGAAAAACTAGAGCTAAGGGCGAAAATCACCCATGCCACAAAATTTTTGAAGATAAAAGTGAATATGAATATTTAAAGAAAAACTGGGAAAAAGACTCCGCCCCCCTCGGCTACACCGTAAATAACCTATTCCAAGAGCACGAAATACCCATCGCACACATCTGCGACACAGACAAAATCACTAGACCACCCTGGGAATTAGAGTCGCCCCACGTGGACACAAGTATTCACGACTACCTCACAAAGAAGGACAACCCAGACTTTATAAGAGCCACCACCCTTGAATATATCAACCAAAACTGGAAAAATTACTTAAAAATCTATACAGACGGATCGAAAAACACAAGTAATAACACAGGATCAGCTTTTGTTATACCTGGGCTCAACATACAAAATGGTTTCAAACTTCCAGACAATATGTCTGTATACACTAGCGAACTGATTGCTATTATTAAGGCTCTCGAATGGATCATCGAGCACAAACCAATCCGTGCGGTGATACTCGGTGACTCCCTTAGTGGACTCACATCCATCCAAAATTCTATATCTGACAGTAGACCTGATCTCATACACAAAATAGAATGTATATGTACACAAATACACAGCGAGGGTATAGACGCCATTTTAGCATGGGTACCCGCGCATGTCAACATCAGAGGTAACGAAGCAGCCGACAAAACTGCCAAAGACAGTCTTGCTAGAACTACACACGATGTGCCAATAGGATTAGGATATAAAGAACTCAACGCTATCATTAGACGCACAATAGATAGCAAGTGGCAAAAGGAATGGAACGAAGAAGAACGTGGACGGTGGTTACATAAGATCCTTGATGGAGAGAAAAGACAAGCCCAGGGATTCCAGTTAGACAAAAAACGCGATGACCGCATAATCACCAGATTAAGACTAGGCAAAACCGGACTTAAATCACATCTGTCCATGCTTCTGAAAAACACCTCTCCACTCTGTACCGCATGCAACAATGTAGAAGAAACAATAGAATACGTGCTACTTGAATGCCCAATCCACAGCCAACAACGTGTGGCACTTAGAAACGAATTAAAAAAATTCAACACTCCCTTAACATTACCAGCGTTATTAAACCCTAAGCCCCCATTAGAAATCAGGTATTCAAGTCCTTAATAAATTTTATCAAAACTGCTGGTTATTACTCCAGTATATAATACTACCGCCGTACATGCGCAGTCAGCAATTTTTTATTTTTTTATTTTTTTTTTCCACATAATCAACTACTAGTACACCAAGTACTATGACACGATTTGATAGAGGCCAAATCATTCTTCTGACTTCAACAAATGGTATGGTTGCAGCGGAGTTACCTTGATATTGAGGGCCATGTGCACCATACAAAACATTATGGCCATAATAAACTATCCATACATAACATCCGGCCGAAATGTCACAGACACATTTAGAAATATAATAGGCATGGCAACAACGGAGTTACCTTGATACTGAGGGCCGTTTGTTCCACTGTCCTACAAAACAAACGATGGCCAAATCTAGCACGGCCAAATCGCATATAGCGAGCAGTATTCGGCATAAAATATAGGAAATGGTGATGGCGGAGTTACCTTGATACTGAGGGCCGTCTATCTCATTGTCCTACAAATTCTTTATGGCCATCAAACGATAATGCATACAGAAATAATACAGAGCCGTTTATTTGTGTATTCACCTAGTACTGAATCTATCGAAATGTTTAGTTATTTATTCATTTGTTTATCTATTTACTCACTTAATTATATATTGGTATTCATATTATGTGACTGACGGTCGGGGCGTGCCTGTTGTTGGGAGGAAGATATATCAAATTATTGCATCGAAAAACAATAGAAAACAAGAATGACTACAAGCCTTCTATTTCATATGATACAGGCACACCGAAGACCACAGACGAGTTGGACAAGACCTGAAACAGAAGACGGATGACGATTACAGGACTACCAACAGCGCCTTGAGTGACAACGCCGCATAGCAAGAACACCCAGAATCAGAATACTCGACCCTAGACCACACCGACACGCTACCCCATAGATGACACCGAACTGACGCCTTAACACAGAATATGATCCTTTGACTTTCACGCAATATAGGACGTAGACCTGCCGTCCTGTGCCCCAATACACACTCCAAGCAATTGTTACAGGCACAGATTTCTGGAAGAACCCACCCTGTTCCCAAGGGCGTCGTTAGTGAAGTCGATCCGAAAAATCCTGAAGACGCCCTTGGTTCTCCCAGTTTTTTCTGGACGGCTTTGTTCGTACAAAGGGGTACCAAGACAAAGGAATCATACACGCGATTACAGTGAACTCCTATTTACCAGTATAACTTAACCAAAAACCAAAAAGAGACTTACGAACTTGTACATATAGCGATTCTTATTTACTTCTATTTATATCTCCTACTAATCTCTCATTGTTATTTATATATTTAGCGCTGGAAAAGATATTCAATAAACAAAGTAATGTACCGCGAAATTCGAATAAAACATTGAGTTGATGGGCCGCGAAATCCGAATGGGAAGCGGCCCTTAAACCACAATTTCAATCATATATGTGCAGTTACCGTGAAATTCAAATAAAACATTGAGTTGATGGGCCGCGAAATCCGAATGGGAAGCGGCCCTTAAACTACAATTTCAATCAATATATGTGCAGTCGCCACTCTACCTGAGGATGGAGACAGTTTTTCTCTGAAAGCTTGTAAGAAATATAGTCAAAATTGTATCCGTCGTCATCTTTATTCTGGGATTAGTTAAACCCCTCCATAGTAGGATATAACCAAAATATATACAAGTAGCAGTACTTGTCTGACCCATTCATTTCTATACAGTTGGGTTAAGGCACTCAGTATCCACAGAGATTCCAACACCGAATTCTTTCCAGCCACATGAGTACCGGTATATCTGCATTTGTTATACGACTTAAACTCTGGCTTTATTAAAATATCAAAATCCTGGGAAATGTTTTAGTTACATATAAGATATAGTATGAGCGCTGACAATTCAATTCAATTCACTTTATTACACCCAGACCACTTCCAGTGGTATATGGGGAAAAACAATACATTCAAATTATATTGGCAGAAACTGCGCCGTCATGTACATGTACGTCATGTACGGGAGCACAATAATAACCTAGTGTTGTATAACGGAGTTAGTCAAATAATTCAAAATGTATTAAGTTATTGCAAGACTAGTCTGGTCAGTGAATGCAGTCCAGTGAAGTAATCGGAAAATACACATACTGAAGACATATTAATACACGTATTCGATAAACGTTTTGTTCTGAGATAAATTATTACTATACAATATCTGAAATGTATATTGATTATTAAATTGGTTTTACAATTTGTTGCCTACACCTTTCGGTCAAGGGGAGTTAATAAACAGCTGGCCACATAGATAATCTCCCTTGATACACAGGCGGATTGGACTATACATGTATATCCTAAACTAATATTATAGATTTTCAGTTAATTTCTGCATTATAATCTCTATAAATTTAGCCAGCTTGATCAACTGAGGGGCATATACTGTTTTACATAAGCCAGATATTTTATAAAAACTAGGGTACTTGTAATAGTATTCTTTTATATAGACTTTCCTGAAGTTTTGAAAAGATGGACAGACAAGTAAATAATTAAACTCATCACCAATAGAATTTTGGTCACAGAATTCATACAATCTTTCTTCTTTCGGAATATCCTTCCACCGTCCAATAGCAGCAGGAGGGGCGAGTGGACTAATTTGTGGGGGAGGTGTGGGGGAGCGGAGCGCTTCCCAAGGGACACTAATTTGTGGGGGAGGTGTGGGGGAGCGGGGAGCTTCCCAAGTGGGGGGCTGGGCGCATACTCTGCAGAGCCACGGGACGGCCCACCACCCTTGCCGGCCCAGGCTCTACGCCGCAACCACCTATTAAACATACAGAATCGATGGAGATACCAGAGATACGATGAAGGGTAAACACACATGTCAGTGACTCGACAGAGAGAACCAGACGCTGTGGGGAATATTCACCATGGAAAAAACCATTACTAACGTAAAGACGCTTTGCGAGAAGAAGAAGGCCATCGACACGGCTATACCCATTACCGGCTCGGAGTGCCGTGTCGTCGACTGGGGAGAAGAGAAAAAGAAGAAGAAGAAGAAGCAGAGACCTAATCAGGATACTCGTCGTCGATTGAAGGCTCGCTCGATCCTTCATATCAAGGGATGTGGTATCGTAACAAACTGTGGTTCATCACCGGTGAAAGTGATTATTGCATGACTTGAACAGGCTGGGGGAAGAGCAGATAGCGGGGGTGCCTAGAGGACTTCTAGGGTGTCGGACTTTTTTTTGTGGAATCTGTTCAGAGAGCAGATTTTTTGACAGAGATTATCAGGACAAAAAAAACCCAGGGGGGAGCATACCAAAAAAAATGGTGGGGGGGGCGAGTTAATCTACGCCGGGGGTCAAAAAATGCAAAACCGGTGTGTCACGTCTCACTGAGTCCCCGTCACATAGCTTCGTGGCCTGTGACGTATTCCTCTTCACATAGCTTCATGGCCATGTGAGGGCTTGTTTTATATTAAATAATTATTCGGGACTCAATTGCTCTTAATAACTCTCCTGCGTGGCATCACAATTCGAAATGAGTCTAGAATTTTTGTGAGAAGAGCTCGGAACAAGCATTCCAAGAGCAGTCAGGTAGGGATCGAACCCCCTTTTGTGAGACGTGACTGGAAGACCCGATTATCATTTCGCATGGCCTCGCCTTGGGCTGTCTTCCACGGACAGTAATACATGTTTAAAATCACCCTTATAAACCTACTAGAGTGTTGTGCAACGCCTCACTTCCTGTTATCGTTGCTAGGATACGAATGCACAGTCTCATACAAGTGCTATCTCATTCAGACATGAGCCGAGAGAAAATCAATAGTGACCCACATACAACACTCAGAGTAACACTGTATTTGTTCAAGGCTTGCTATTTTGTGAATGAAGCCAGGCCTCATACACCTACCCGAAATAGACTAAATATGTTAGCTGGGTCACGTCTGTGAGGAATGGTTGTATGCTCAGGCTTGATTATTTGGGTCGGCGTATATTTACACGTTTACACATTCAATAGCCGCACGCAGTGTTATAGTATGGTGGGTAAGAGGCGATATAAAGCGCCTACTTCAATATATCGGCAGGGAGGATTCCTTGCTTAATCAGCAAGTCTTTTGTGGCTAAGGCTAGGCCGACGTCGGCAATAAGCATTCCTATGTCATAGCCGGTGAAATCCAACTTGGGGGCAGGGCCTTTCCAAACAATTTTGCCCAGACGAGCATAACCTATCGCTAAGCCGCTAATGACAGCGGCATGACGGGCCATGTTGGCTAGCATTTTACCATCGATCGACGACATGTCTTATTTGCAGTGTCAGCCATGGCTTTAACATGATATGCTAATGTGCCGAAAAAGGTTCAGGGGCTGCGCATGGCGTCTTTAATACTCCGCCTGTAGAAAGCAGTTTATCGAGATTCTACCTTGATTGCCCTGGCAAACTGTTTCCTTGCTTCCTCCCTGCCTTGCTTCAGAAGTGCGTTTTTTTCTTCCTGGCTGATATGGGATGCTTTCAACGATTTAGCCCTGATCGCGTTCTTCATTGCATCATATTTAGCTTTCTCCGCTAGGATGTGACGGAACTCGCTATCAGAGATCTTGTTATCCACAAGTGCTTGCGAGATAGCATCTGCGATGGAATCCAACTTTGATGACGCTAGGACGCGAATTTCATCGTGTTTTTTAGCTTTGATGGTCAGGCGTCGAGATATGAACTTGCACGCTATTCCAGCCAAACCACTTGAAAGGGCCGAGAGTTCAAGCGCAACAACAACGGGTGCGGCAATTATAGTCGACAAGAGGCCGACCCCAGTCGCACCGAGGCCCAAAGCCACCGTGGCAAGCGTAGCGTCAACGCCATCTAGAGCATTCACCGCTCTGCGGTATTTTTTGTACAAACTCGACCGGGAATCACGATCTTGGGAGAGTTCATGTTGTATATCACAGATGTGCTTTAGCCTGTAATCATGCGCGGATTCGGCCTCGTCCAATGTTGGATATAGTCCCATGATAAATCTATATGCTATTGTCAATTATCTCTAGTTCAAGTGTATCCAAGGGGCGGTTAATCACCTTGAGAGTTTTTAAGCTGACGCTCTCAGCTAGGAATATTTTGTCCACGCCCACATTGTTCCCTATTCGTGTATTTACACCCTCTAACGATACATGCGCGACAGGCCTTCTATTTGCGCTAAGTTTAATGAAGATCCGCAACTCTTGACCAGCGTTCTTATTCTGCCATTTTATATGGAAATCTGTTAGTATTTCCGCGAAAGTATCGTGAGCGGGAGCAGGCGGTAATAGTATTGCAGCAAAGATAGTTGAGTCTAGAGGAAGAGTGGTCAGGACAGGGAACGTCGTATTCATTACTAGTGCCCCTCGAGGAACAGTGCTTTTTATATAGAATTTCCCATCCTGGAGGTGTACTTTGACATTGTTTTCAAACGGACTATAGGACAGGAATGCCGTACCTCGATTTAAACTTTTCTCACAAGCCCGGCTTTATCGATCTGTACTCCCGATTCGACCACAGCAAGGTCAATGAGCCAGCCCATATTGTCACTTTCGGCGAGAGTCCATTGTCCGTCTGCTTTTTTCACTACACTGTATCTCACGTGCGTCCGTGTTTTTGCCGCGCTAATATCTTCAAGATCTTTGAAACTTAGATCCGGGGATCTTCCTGGCGTAAGTTTCTTTCGATGGTATACGCCGTTTTTGAACTGAAAGCCGTAGACGCGGTCATTGTGACCCGCGTCGCCAAACCCTTCGGTATCCGCGAGATCGCTTAAGGCTAAATCACTGCATCTGGGCCCAGCGGATTCAACCATCGTTGTCATGAATACCCAGAGTTACACTCAGATAAGCAGTCTTTAAAAGTGTACCTGATCTATCTAACAGGGAGAACGTTAGCTGTGGGATAGGGCCAGATATTAGTGGCTTATACTGTGGATTAGGGAAAGAAATGGTTTTTCCGCAGTTTATTCCCTCACCGGTCACAGCTATAGCTCTGATAAGAGTGGAAGGGTAGGCCACACAAGGGTATGCAGTGCTTGTGCCAGCCGTCTCCACTGCCTCCCCCACTAGATTGTGCGATGTGCTCACCTCACCCAGGTGAGCGAACACTTCTTTATTGGGTGCTAGTGTGGGGAAGCTGTCGCCCTGCACTGTCCCAGTCAGGATACTGTCAGGATTTGAGAATCCCAGGAGCCGCGCAAGGCCAAACAGTTGTATGCTTCTGTCGGTCGTCAACGTCAGTCGACCGGTGGCATGGTTTATCTCCAGGCCCGCCCCGTGTGGCTTGAAGACCTCTTTATTAAGGGAACAGACATTGTAATAACCGCTAGGGACAGCCACAAGCTTTCCGCCAACAGAGAAGCTAGTTCCGGCTGGGACGTTCTCCCATAGTGGGTAGAAAGTGAGCTCGAGCAGTGCTACTTTGTATTGT
>JAVTVY010034262.1:0-138847 GCA_036873755.1 Hanleya hanleyi
TCAGGAGTCCAAAATTTCAGGTCCACTTCAGGTGTTGTAGACAATGCATTTTACCCTTTCAGAAACAGTTGTATTGTGGTTGTTCAAGGCCAATCCCAACAGAATTCACCTCATGCTATTTGAAATGTATCATATTGATTAGAAATGACAGGTGCGCTACCAGTCCATTGTCTCTATTGATTACTATTGTCCTGTTGTGATGTGATCATTTGCATATAAATCTTGGAAGGGAAAGCATATTGTTGGTCAAGGAATAATGGAGATTTTTATATATGAGACTAATTCCTACGGAGTATTGTTGTTTCAACATAACTAAAATGGAAGTTGATGCCATGACACATGGAAATGAATTGAGCTGCATCAGCGCTACTGTGAAACATGTGAAATTCGGGAAGACATTTATATTTTGTTCTATGCTATTGAAAAATGGCCAAGATATTGGCAACCACAGGAGGTGGTGGTGATTGGTCAGTGATCTGATATTGAAATGTTAAAGAGCTCGACACGGAAAAAATTGTCGGCAGTTCATATAGCTGTATTTCATAGCTTTACAAATATTTTAAGAGCTCAAAAGAATTGATAATGGTTTACAGACGAACAGAATATGGAAAGCATAATATACAAAGGAAGTATGAAATTTGTCTAAAAATTCCTAGCCATGTCGATTGAATTATGCTCTAGCTATGTCCATTGAATTATGCTAACAGCAGAACGTTCATTTGGAAGTTCAACTGATACCACGCTAGAAAAAAGAATAAGCTGTTTATTAGAGTGGTGACTGGGGAATTCATGTTGTTTGAACATGTGAACAGTATGTATAGGCCGATTTGCCATTCATAACAGTAAGAAATTCGGT
This sequence comes from Hanleya hanleyi, assembly GCA_036873755.1. NCBI lineage: Eukaryota > Metazoa > Mollusca > Polyplacophora > Lepidopleurida > Hanleyidae > Hanleya > Hanleya hanleyi. The sequence continues at coordinate 857 of JAVTVY010034262.1, forward strand.
CGATTCAATTCACGTTACTGGAATGCTGGGTGTGAGTATGTTGAACCGTTCACAACAGAACGGGCAAGTGAAAATAATTGCATTGTAGGTATATAGCTTGCGAGTTTTGAAACAAATGTCTCACTGCAGGGCAAAGGGAACTAAGTTATTCCAAAGTGGTATTCTGCCCGATAATGTTCACTATTCCGCCCTATGTATGTTATTCCACAAATAATATATTCAAAATAACTTCTCCAAAATAAAGAACGTAGGAATGGTTTGTTTGGAGAGACCGATCTGTATTTTGATATGATTTTACAGAGGACTGTAATGTTTATATTTTCGTTACAGATATGTTGATGAATGTATTTGAACCAGGGGCGGTCTTTGTCCCGTCATATTGACATAGCGCATTGGATGACGCTGGCCTAGAATGCATCGTCACAGTGGTTGTCACCGTTGATTTGTGTAAAAAATTGTAGATTGTTTGCACGGAAGAGAGGAGAAAATATTTATAGTTTGTTTTATGCTATTGAAACATGGTCAATATATTGACATCCACAAAGGGTACTGGTGATTGGCCAGTGATCCAATATTGAAATGTTATATAAAGAGCTCGACACAGAGAAAATTGACGGCAGTTTATATAATTGTTTTTCATAGTTTATAAATATTTTAAGAGCTCAAAAGAATTAAATGGTTTACAGACGACCAGAATATATAAGCTTAATATATGCAAAAGTATGACGTTTGACTAAAAATGCCTAGCACGTAGCATTTTGAATTGTGCTTACAGCAGAATGTTCATTTGGAAGTTCAGTTGATACCATGATAGAAAAATGAGGACTATAATGTTTATGTTTTCGTTACAGATATGTTGATGAATGTATTTGAAGCAGGGGCTGTCTCTGTCCCGTCAAATGGCATAGCACATTGGAGGACGCTGGCCTGGATTGCATCGTCACGGTGGTTATCACGGATGATTTATGTAAAAAATTTGCATTATGCATGTAGATTGTGTGCACGGAGGGGTGGAGTTCGTCACCTTGGCTGGAGATGCTTGGCGCACTGCTACGGACACAGGTTTTCAGAGCTTTTACATGCTATTTTATCTCTGTTTTTGCCTGGGCGGCGTCCGGTATCGATGAAGGTTACTCCATAGGGTTTTAAATTTTCGGATTTCAATGCATTTACCAACATTCATGGTGTACCGGTTTGTATTGCCTGAGGTCGGACTTCAAGGCTCCGGCTACTCTAGTTATGAATAAATAGTTGGGAAAGATGAGAGATTTTATGGAAATGATAAACAATTTGTTCATTTGAGTGCAACGAATTAGAACATAACTGAGGCTAATAAGAGCTTGTTGACTACACTTATCACTTAGAAAAAGCTAAGTAAACGGTGAATTATTAAAGCTAATACGGTAATCGAACATAAGTGGATCAGAGACGTTTTGCTATGTGTTTACTTGCTAATACTGATTTATTTTGGGTTCAGTTGTTTTTCTGTATATTAAGCACTCAGTCCTTGTGCTTTTTGATGGTTATATAATTGCTTATCAAAAATCGAAGACAGATGGCGCGTGCCTGCATGATAACAGGGCGAACGGGATCATATCTGTGTCCCGTTTATAACACTGAGAGATATTTAATTATGACTGAGATATCTGAAATGTCAGAGAATACTTTTAGGAGTTTTGTTAAAATCTTTGCCATATTCGGGCAAACAGATATTTTCACTGAATGATTTTCACGTTAGTTGGAAAGAGGAAACGATAAAGATGGATATATAAAAGATTTTATTGAGAATAAGTTGAACATGTTCCTATCACACTCTTAAAACGTAAATGTTAGATTTAATATCTAAAGTGTTGGAGCAGGGAAAGCACTTAGAAAGTGCTGTATTCACCACTTTCAAGTGTTGTATTCACCACTTTTAAGTGTTGGATACAACAGCTCAAAGTGTTGCCTTTAACACTTATATGTGATAAATACAACACTTTCTGAATGCTTTCCCTAGCTCCTCCAACACTTTAGATGTTAAATCTAACATTAGCGTTTTAAGAGTGCACTTACTTGCTTTCTTTGACTCTCGGCTAGCACCGCATGACAATTCCAAATATATGTGTTGTTGAATGTGTTATTGCGTAAGGGTGCAGGAGAAATATAATTTCTTGCGCTTGACAGGAGGAAATAGCACGAAATTACTTTCTCCTGGGGGAGCAAGAATCACATGTGGAGGTGTGAAATGTTATAACAGGTGAGCGTCCTGTGAGCTGTTCCCCATTGGCGGGGGTTTCTGGTTTAAATAGAGGTCAGTTGTATGGTCAGGCCATCTCGTCAGCGGTTTGCTAAGCATTAACACACGACAGTGTTAAGACGAAAGGCGGGAAATGAAAGTATTCATTTGACTGTATCTGATATGGTTGAAAAAGAAATCTTTATTGCTTAGGTCAATAACATGGCGTATGTATTCAAATAAAAATGTACATATGCTTGTCATCTTGCTGTTACGCTCATTTTGGAGGTGGTGTTATACATGCTTTGTTTGGTGCATTTGAGTAAAACGACTGTGAATGAACAGTACTTGTATCACTGTTCGTAGCAATTTTTATTTTGAATGAGATTATACCGATCGTATATGATATTATTTCTATGAGCCTGAAGGGCCTTAGATTACTTGATGGCCCATTTTGCAGTTGTACATATCCATCAAAAAGATATGCGTATATCGCTAAGCTATAGAGTTTGATAAAATATTGAAGTATGCAATATTGAATATGGATATTTGGATGGGCTGTAGAGCCATTAAAATAATTGGTGTATGTATTTGTCTACATTTGATATGTACATGACGGTTTGTCATCTTTTCTATGCATTTTCCGTATTTTGAAAGTGGTGTTATACAGGTTTTGGTTGGTAGAAAACCACCGGAGTGACCTCAAAACAGTATGTGTACTGTTCGATGCATTTTTCATTTTGAATGCGCTTATACCCAGCATATGTGATATGCTTTTGAGGCTGAAGAGCCTTAGAAATTTGATGACTGATAAAGAGGTTGTACGTTTTCGTTTACCAATAGGATACGGTAATATACTGATCCTAGTAATACGATTTTAATATAATATTGATGTAATGCAATATTGAATATGCATAGTTGGATGGTCATTAGAATATGCTAGATGTATTGACTTGTCCATATCAGTGAGGCCATAAGCTTTTGTCATTTTACCTGCATTTGTGCCTTTTTGAAAGCGGTATTATACAGGTTTTGTCTAATGCATTTGAACAAATCAACTTGTGAGCAAACAGCTCTTGTAATGTTGTTCGAAGAACTTTTCATTTTGAATGAACATATAGCGATCGTATATATTATGCTTTTTGAGGCTGAAGAGCCCTTAGAATACTCAGTCTACAAAGCGGTTGTAAATATTGTCTGTCAATAGGATACGTGAATGTACTATTTCTAGTAATATGACTTTGCTATAATATTGAATTATGCAATTTTTTATATGCATAGCTAGATGCGCTGTAGAGCCATTAGAATACTGGGTGATCTGAATGGTGAGCTGAAGAGCCACTAGAATACTTGGTGAGCTAAAGAGCCATTAGAATACTTGGTGAGCTGAAGAGCCATTAGAATACTTGGTGAGCTGAAGAGCCATTAGAATACTTGGTGAGCTAAAGAGCCACTAGAATACTTGGTGAGCTAAAGAGCCATTAGAATACTTGGTGAGCTAAAGAGCCATTAGAATACTTGGTGAGCTAAAGAGCCATTAGAATACTTCTGAAGAGCCATTAGAATAATTGGTGAGCTGAAGAGCCGTTAGAATACTTGGTTGACAAAATAGCCTGTTTGGTATGAAAATTGGGCCTTGGATTGTTACCATTGAGAATGTGATTGAACATGGTTGGTATCGTGGAATGAAAGATGTATAAAGTATTGTGATCTGTGATAACCGCATGAAAGCGGTATTTTACATAGATTTGAGTAAAAGACCCTGTTAATATTTAAGATGATGTACACTGAATTGTTTTAGATGATTAAACATGGTTGATGTTATGAAAGGAATGATGTAAAACGGAAATGAGATTTGTGAACAGAAATAACGAATAAACACGGCTAGCACCGCATGACAATTCCAAATATATGTGTTGTTGAATGTGTTATTGCGTAAGGGTGCAGGAGAAAGCTATTTTCCCCCATTGTGTTTGACACTTGTGGATAGTGTTGTCAGCACTCGTGTGGAGAGAACCAAAGCCTATGTTCACCCAAGAAACTGTTTCGCAGAGACAAAATATTACAATTCTAGAGTCAGACACTGAGACTGTTGACGAGTTATAAACCAGGGAACAGTGATTTATTGAAAAGATTGTGATTATTCCAGTGTGCGATAATTGCAGTGTTGTGATTATTCCAGTGTTGTGTTAACTATATGTAGATGTGGCTGGCTAAAGCAGCAATTTGTTTTTGTTGTGGTTACAACCAGAACATTTGAAAAAAGAGGAATACAGAAATCCTGACAAGAACGGTAAACAGTGGTATTCTTCAAAATCGTGCAGCTTCGGGATTACGCGTTCGCGCTGTGGGATTACACGGGACTGAACTGAAAGGATATTCCAGAGCTCTAGAGACAGACAGATAAGTCAGTTAATGAAACGATTTCCGTCGAGTAAATGCATGCACTGTGTGTGGAAATACTTATGTTAACTGCATGTTTCTTTGTGAAAATGTTATAGCCTTTTATGGCTGGCGGAATGTTGCAATATTCTATGACAAAAAAATAAAATAATTCTCCTTTCTTTGAAGATAATAATCCTGTCTCTGAATGCAAAATTCCATGCACCTAGCGATATTCAATGAAAATAAATAGTTTAACACAATATATATTCAATTCTTTGAATATAATATTCAGTTCTTTGAATATAATGTTCAATTCTTTGAATATAATATTCAATACTTTGAATATAATATTCAGTTCTTTGAATATAATGTTCAATTCTTTGAATATAATATTCAATACTTTGAATATAATATCCAGTTCTTTGAATATAATGTTCAATTCTTTGAATATAATGTTCAATTCTTCGAATGTAATATTCTAACATGCTCCACGTTATAGCCGTGCGCTGATTGGTCCAGACCTCAAAACATACGGAGATTATCACACGATAATCTTCATTTGTTTGTCGTGATCTGTTTCATTCACGTGCCGAACTGGTGACGTCTCATTTTTGTGACGCAGTGCTACAAAGCTGAGCAACGACTGGTTCATTCACTGCGCAGTGGGCGGAGTTCACACAGCTGCAGCTCGTGAACGGACAGCACGCGCGAGCATGGCCTGCAAACCAGTCACGAAAATCTTGCATCAAAACGGGATAAATTTGCAGAAAATTTGCCATTCCGCTTATGAAATGAGGAAATAGTTATCATTGTGCATGTTAGAATGGAGTTAATGACCTTCTTAGTGAATATTATGGTGTAATAATTTTTCGATGTTTAGATTTAGACCTCATCAAAAAACCTCGCGGCTTCGCCGCTCGGTTTTTTGATTGACGGTCTAAAACTAAACATCGAAAAATTATTACACGATAATATTCACTAAGGCGGTCATTAACTCCTAAACATAGGCTTGTTTCCTGCAAGAGAGAAGCGATCAACAGTTTTCAATGATGCCGGCAAGACATCATGATGTTCCAAAAATATCAAATCCGTATCGCTGATCAGTATTCTTAATCCATAATATTCGTTGTAAAGTCGTCATCTAAAGAATGATGTATCTCAGTCACGCTTTGATTGTGACTGTTCATATGAGTACCATGAGGATCTTGAAGTACATGGGTTCATACCGCCCCTAGCCCCGGGTTAAGCGGAATTGGACACAAGTCACGAAAGTAGTAGTATAAGGCTATTTAAAGTCATATTGACCTCTTTGCACTTAAACTTGAGGCGTTGGCGCTGGAGATTGGAAAGTGACCTCTGCCAGAGTTTGGCCGCCATCTTGAATTTGGTAAAATATTTGGCAGCGGCTTATTCTCTTGCAAGGTCATGTGACCTTTGTATTCCTCCGCGGTGATGCGGTCATGTCTGGCGGTGATGCGGTCACGGAAAAAAGCCTCCGCGGAGAAAAAGCAGACTTCAAATACGCTGCATGGTCCGATGGGGTCGAGTGAGGTATCAAAGTGAAGCATTCGTAAAGGGGCATCTGGTGGGCTGGGTGTGGGGTTGAAATAGCGTCATTCTGCGCATGCGCGGGGGACAAAGGGTATGGAAATAGACGTTTTGGGGTCTAGGTGGGCCACTCATGGGCCGATGGAGTCGTATGAGGTATCAATGTGAAGCCTATGTGAGGGGCATCTGACTGGACTAGTGGCTCGGGCGTTGTCGCCATTCTGCGCATGCGCAGACAGGGAATTGTGGGAAAAGGATATGGAAATAGACGTTTTGGAGTCTAGGGCAGCCACTAATGGTCCGATGGAGTTGAGTGGGGTATCAATGTGAAGCATTCGTAAAGGGGCATCCGATGGGCTGGGTGTGGGGTTGAAATATCGTCATTCTGCGCATGCGCGGTGGACCAAGGGTATGGAAATAGACGTTTTGGGGTCTAGGGGAGCCCCTATTGGTCCTACGGAGTCGTATGAGGTATCAATGTGAAGCCTATGTGAGGGGGCATCCGCCTGGACTAGTGCCTCGCTCGTTGTCAACATTCTGCGCATGCGCAGACAGGGAATTGTGGGAAAAGGGTATGGAAATAGACGTTTTCGGGTCCTTGTGGGCCACTAATGGTCCTATGGAGTCGTATGAGGTATCCATGTGAAGCACACATGAGGGGGCATCCACCTGGACTAGTTTCGCGGCCGTTGTCAACATTCTGCGCATGCGCAGACAGGGAATTGTGGGAAAAGGGTATGGAAATAGACGTTTTGGGGTCTGGATGGGCCACTAGTGGTCCTATGGAGTCGTATGAGGTATCCATGTGAAGCACACATGAGGGGGCATCCGCCTGGACTAGTTTCGCGGCCGTTGTCAACATTCTGCGCATGCGCAGACAGGGAATTGTGGGAAAAGGGTATGGAAATAGACGTTTTGGGGTCTGGATGGGCCACTAGTGGTCCTATGGAGTCGTATGAGGTATCAAAGTGAAGCCTTCGTAAAGGGGCATCCGACGGAGTGGGTGTGACGTGGAACTGACGTCATTCTGCGCATGCGCAGTAGACCAAGTGTATGGAAATAGACGTTTTGAGGTCGAGGTGGGTCACTATTGGACCTATGGAGTCGTATGAGGTATCAATGTGAAGCATTCGTGAAGGAGCATCTGACTGGGTGGATGTAGGGTAGGAATATCGTAATTCTGCGCATGCGCGGTGGACAAAGGGTATGGAAATAGACGTTTTGGGGTCTGGGTGGGCCACTAGTGGTCCTATGGCCTATGGAGTCGAATGAGGTATCAATGTGAAGCACACATGAGGGGGCATCTGCCTGGACTAGTGTGTCGTCCGTCTTCAACATTCTGCGCATGCGCAGACAGGAAATTGTGGGAAAAGTGCATTGGAATGAACGTTTCAGGATCTGGGGGAGCCCCTAATGGGCCGATGGAGCCGTATGAGGTATCAATGTGAAGCCTATGTGAGGGGGCACCCGCCTGGACTAGTGTCTCGGCCGTTGTCTACATTCTGCGCATGCGCAAACAGGAAATTGTGAGCAACGCCCGCCAACGCCCAGCTCAACGTATCAACGCCCTGGTAAATTAGCCCAAAAGCTCTGATTTTCATGGAATTGTCGCTAATTCATTGGAAATGCAGTGACGCCCGTCAACGTCCGCCTTAACGCCCTAGCATAACGCCTTGACGCCATGATATAGACAGATGAGAGAACAACAACAACAAGGATGAGAGAACAACAACAACAAGTTTTTTTCATATAGTTTATTTTCCCCTCCATCATAACATACCCACGCTGGTAGAGTCACGTTGGGTATGTTTACAATTCGAGAATACTCTTGTCCAATCAGAGACCGCCATTTTGTCCTGCCATATTCGTTCTTGCCCGTTAGATGTATACTCGGCTGCACTTGTCCAATCAGAAGCCGTCCTTGAGAAAGTCCCATCTTCGGCCCTGTTCGCTCTCATCCGTTTGTTCTAATCGTCGTCGGTCAGGCCTGGATATTCGTCGGGCAGCATATCCTGAAACAGTTGTTTGCGCATTCTTATCGCATTTTCCAGGGCCTCGGTGGGTGGTAACCCCATAGCCTGTTCCAAGTGACGCTTGGTCCTCATGATGGACCTGTGCGTGGGGTTGCCTTTCATTTCAAGCGGTAGTAAGGTATACTGTTCATAGATCGCCATGGCTGTTTTCCTGATGCGGGGCCGCATTTCGGTGTACGCCTGTTGTAAGTTATCCTGTCCCGCGTCCTCGATCGCTTCAGCGTGAGTATTGATAGCTGCTGTCACAATACGTTCCCAGAAGGTAGGTTCTGCCTCACTTTCCTGGGATGTAGGCTGACTATCTGAGGTCAAGCTCTCCATATCAGTAGATAGACTGTCAGCAATCTTGGATTCGGTATCAGTCGATACACTCTCATCGATCTCTGTATCACCATCCGATTCAACGGACTCCTCGGCGTCTTCAATCCCATGTATATTTTTCTGGTGTCGCATCATATCGTAATGTCTGGTGAACGTGCGTTCACACTCAGAACAAGTATAAGCCATGTTGACGGTTGAACGTCGACTGTGCGTGTTTTGGGAATACACTCGCTTTCATAGACAGTAACGCCCGCCAATGCCCACTGTTACGCCTTAACGCCCAATATGTACGCCTTGACGCTCGTCTCAACGCTTTAACACACTTTCTTAACGCTTTAACGTCGTTTAATGATGCGTTCAAACAAATGTTGCTTTTGTGCTATTGCTCTGACATACGCCGCTTTCCAGTTCATGCCCGAGGTTTTCAACATCGACGCTGTTCTTTCGATTTCCATATGGACTGGGTCCTTGTCCAACAATTTCATATGGGTCACGAGGTCGACATACTGCTGACGTAAAGCCCGTCGTAGTCTGGGTGCCAATCTGTTATGGGCTAAAATTGCGGCTTCTTTTTTCGAATATCCTTTGTGTTGAAACTTGTTTTCTGTGGCCCTCAACGTTTCGCCCATCTCGGCGTCCATACTTTCTTTGAACAAATCCTTCCATAGCCTCGAGTTCACATTATGTTCATTCCCTTGCACGGGTACGGGTTGGGCCTTCACGGTTGGGTGATATTCCGGGACTGATGGTATGAAGCGGACCCGCTGTATGGGGGTGGGTTGCTGCTGCTGCTCTGCCAGGAGTGGACTCGGCGGAAGGTGTAGGAGTATATGACGTTGCGGTGATTCCTCGCCGGGTAACAGGTGGGTCGTCAGCCGACGATCTTCGGGGGTATGGGCTTTTAAATCTACGAACAGGTAGCCGTACGGACGACTTGTCGCCCCTTGAAACGCCTGCATGAAATGATCGATGTTCTGAGGATAAATTTGACTACCAAACACACGGATTTGTGCTCTGTCAATGGGATTGGAGAACAACACAAAGTATTGGCAGTTCAAGGCAATATCTCTGGACGCCTTCCCTTGAGGAAAGAGATTCTGGATCAAATAGATGACGGACAGATTCCGATGATGGGATCCTTTAGTAAACAAGTCGGCAACGTGTGAATTGTCCTTGGCCGCACTCATCAGATCATCTAGCACTATCACGTTGGTCTGCTCGGGGTCAAAGTAATACGGTTCGTTTATGTCGTGGGGAATCCCTGGGACGAAGCTCACATTCTGTAACCTTGTAGTTTCGTAGGCGGGCTGCCATTGGCTATAACACCAAACAACACGTGTCGGAGCTGGGGTCGCCACACCTCCGTCTAAGAACTTCATCACCCAGGACGTCTTTCCACATGCCGTAGGGCCGCTCACCGTCATCGTATATGGCTGCTCTACTGCTCTTGTTGGACCTATAGCGGGACTCGGCTGTGTCTCTTGGTTGTGTTTGCGTTGAATGTGCCTGAACATACTATCGCGACGAGAGAAGATTCTCTGACAGAACGTACACGTACACGACATGTTCATCAGTCGACCAATACATATGGACTGATGATGGACACATGTTCATTCCTATATTTACAGACTCTACCACCACCACACACACCACCACCAACTCCACCACCACCACTGCCACACACCACCAACACCACCGCCAACGCCACCAACGCCACCACCACCACCACCAACGCCACCACCAACGCCACAACGCCACCATCAACGCCACCAACGCCACCACCGGGCGTTGACGGGCGTCAACGCCCGCTGGTGGTGGTAGCCCTCGTGTGGCAGAGCTCTTGGATCGGAGCTCTCGGAGCTCAAAGCTTGCGGAGCTCAGGGCTCGGAAATGACGTCATCGCAGGCATGCGCGTGTGCTCTGCCACACGAGGGCTACCACCACCACCAGGCGTTGACGCCCGTCAACGCCCGGTGGTGGCGTTGGTGGTGGCGTTGGTGGTGGTGGTGGTGGCTTTGATGGCGTTGGTGGTGGTGTTGGTGGTGTGTGGCAGTGGTGTTGGTGGAGTTGGTGGTGGTGTGTGTGGTGGTGGTAGAGTCTGTAAATATAGGAATGAACATGTGTCCATCATCAGTCCATATGTATTGGTCGACTGATGAACATGGCGTGTACGTGCGTTCTGTCAGAGAATCTTCTCTCGTCGCGATAGTGTGCTCAGGCACATTCAACGCAAACACAACCAAGAGACACAACCGAGTCCCGCTATAGGTTCCACAAGAGCAGTAGAGCATCCCTATACGATGACGGTGAGCGGCCCTACGGCATGTGGAAAGACGTCCTGGGTGATGAAGTTCTTAGAGGGAGGTGTGGCAACCCCAGCTCCGACACGTGTTGTTCGGTGTTATAGCCAATGGCAGCCCGCCTACGAAACTACAAGATTACAGAATGTGAGCTTCGTCCCAGGGATTCCCCACGACATAAACGAACCGTATTACTTTGACCCCGAGCAGACCAACGTGGTAGTGCTAGATGATCTGATGAGTGCGGCCAAGGACAATTCACACGTTGCCGACTTGTTTACTAAAGGATCCCATCATCGGAATCTGTCCGTCATCTATTTGATCCAGAATCTCTTTCCTCAAGGGAAGGCGTCCAGAGATATTGCCTTGAACTGCCAATACTTTGTGTTGTTCTCCAATCCCATTGACAGAGCACAAATCCGTGTGTTTGGTAGTCAAATTTATCCTCAGAACATCGATCATTTCATGCAGGCGTTTCAAGGGGCGACAAGTCGTCCGTACGGCTACCTGTTCGTAGATTTAAAAGCCCATACCCCCGAAGATCGTCGGCTGACGACCCACCTGTTACCCGGCGAGGAATCACCGCAACGTCATATACTCCTACACCATCCGCCGAGTCCACTCCTGGCAGAGCAGCAGCAGCAACCCACCCCCATACAGCGGGTCCGCTTCATACCATCAGTCCCGGAATATCACCCAACCGTGAAGGCCCAATCCGTACCCGTGCAAGGGAATGAACATAATGTGAACTCGAGGCTATGGAAGGATTTGTTCAAAGAAAGTATGGACGCCGAGATGGGCGAAACGTTGAGGACCACAGAAAACAAGTTTCAACACAAAGGATATTCGAAAAAAGAAGCCGCAATTTTAGCCCATAACAGATTGGCACCCAGACTACGACGGGCTTTACGTCAGCAGTGTGTCGACCTCGTGACCCATATGAAATTGTTGGACAAGGACCCAGTCCATATGGAAATCGAAAGAACAGCGTCGATGTTGAAAACCTCGGGCATGAACTGGAAAACGGCGTATGTCAGAGCAATAGCACAAAAGCAGCATTTGTTTGAACGCATCATTAAACGACGTTAAAGCGTTAAGAAAGTGTGTTAAAGCGTTGAGACGAGCGTCAAGGCGTACATATTGGGCGTTAAGGCGTAACAGTGGGCATTGGCGGGCGTTACTGTCTATGAAAGCGAGTGTATTCCCAAAACACACACAGTCGACGTTCAACCGTCAACATGGCTTATACTTGTTCTGAGTGTGAACGCACGTTCACTAGACATTACGATATGATGCGACACCAGAAAAATATACATGGGATTGAAGACGCCGAGGAGTCCGTTGAATCGGATGCTGATACAGAGATCGATGAGAGTGTATCGACTGATACCGAATCCAAGATTGCTGACAGTCTATCTACTGATATGGAGAGTTTGACCTCAGCTAGTCAGCCTACATCCCAGGAAAGTGAGGCAGAACCTACCTTCTGGGATAGTATTGTGACAGCAGCTATCAATACTCACGCTGAAGCGATCGAGGACGCGGGACAGGATAACTTACAACAGGCGTACACCGAAATGCGCCCCGCATCAGGAAAACAGCCATGGCGATCTATGAACAGTATACCTTACTACCGCTTGAAATGAAAGGCGACCCCACGCACAGGTCCATCATGAAGACCAAGCGTCACTTGGAAGAGGCTATGGGGTTACCACCCACCGAGGCCCTGGAAAATGCGATAAGAATGCGCAAACAACTGTTTCAGGATATGCTGCCCGACGAATATCCAGGCCTGACCGACGACGATTAGAACAAACGGATGAGAGCGAACAGGGCCGAAGATGGGACTTTCTTAAGGACGGCTTCTGATTGGACAAGTGCAGCCGAGAATACATCTAACGGGCAAGAACGAATATGGCAGGACAAAATGGCGGTCTCTGATTGGACAAGAGTATTCTTGAACTGTAAACATACCCAACGCGACTCCCCCAGCGTGGGTATGTTATGATGGAGGGAAAAATAAACTATATGAAAAAACCTTGTTGTTGTTGTTGTTCTCTCATCCTTGTTGTTGTTGTTCTCTCATCTGTCTATATCATGGCGTCAATGCGTTATGCTAGGGCGTTAAGGCGGACGTTGACGGGCGTCGCTGCATTTCCAATGAATTAGCGACAATTCCATGAAAATCAGAGCTTTTGGGCTAATTCACCAGGGCGTTGATACGTTGAGCTGGGCGTTGGCGGGCGTTGCTCACAATTCCCTGTTTGCGCATGCGCAGAATGTAGACAACGGCCGAGACACTAGTCCAGGCGGGTGCCCCCTCACATAGGCTTCACATTGATACCTCATACGGCTCCATCGGCCCATTAGGGGCTCCCCCAGATCCTGAAGACGGACGACACACTAGTCCAGGCAGATGCCCCCTCATGTGTGCTTCACATTGATACCTCATTCGACTCCATAGGACCACTAGTGGCCCATCCAGACCCCAAAACGTCTATTTCCATACCCTTTGTCCACCGCGCATGCGCAGAATTACGATATTCCTACCCTACATCCACCCAGTCAGATGCTCCTTCACGAATGCTTCACATTGATACCTCATACGACTCCATAGGTCCAATAGTGACCCACCTCGACCTCAAAACGTCTATTTCCATACTCTTGGTCTACTGCGCATGCGCAGAATGACGTCAGTTCCACGTCACACCCACTCCGTCGGATGCCCCTTTACGAAGGCTTCACTTTGATACCTCATACGACTCCATAGGACCACTAGTGGGCCATCCAGACCCCAAAACGTCTATTTCCATACCCTTTTCCCACAATTCCCTGTCTGCGCATGCGCAGAATGTTGACAACGGCCGCGAAACTAGTCCAGGCGGATGCCCCCTCATGTGTGCTTCACATGGATACCTCATACGACTCCATAGGACCACTAGTGGCCCATCCAGACCCCAAAACGTCTATTTCCATACCCTTTTCCCACAATTCCCTGTCTGCGCATGCGCAGAATGTTGACAACGGCCGCGAAACTAGTCCAGGTGGATGCCCCCTCATGTGTGCTTCACATGGATACCTCATACGACTCCATAGGACCATTAGTGGCCCACAAGGACCCGAAAACGTCTATTTCCATACCCTTTTCCCACAATTCCCTGTCTGCGCATGCGCAGAATGTTGACAACGAGCGAGGCACTAGTCCAGGCGGATGCCCCCTCACATAGGCTTCACATTGATACCTCATACGACTCCGTAGGACCAATAGGGGCTCCCCTAGACCCCAAAACGTCTATTTCCATACCCTTGGTCCACCGCGCATGCGCAGAATGACGATATTTCAACCCCACACCCAGCCCATCGGATGCCCCTTTACGAATGCTTCACATTGATACCCCACTCAACTCCATCGGACCATTAGTGGCTGCCCTAGACTCCAAAACGTCTATTTCCATATCCTTTTCCCACAATTCCCTGTCTGCGCATGCGCAGAATGGCGACAACGCCCGAGCCACTAGTCCAGTCAGATGCCCCTCACATAGGCTTCACATTGATACCTCATACGACTCCATCGGCCCATGAGTGGCCCACCTAGACCCCAAAACGTCTATTTCCATACCCTTTGTCCCCCGCGCATGCGCAGAATGACGCTATTTCAACCCCACACCCAGCCCACCAGATGCCCCTTTACGAATGCTTCACTTTGATACCTCACTCGACCCCATCGGACCATGCAGCGTATTTGAAGTCTGCTTTTTCTCCGCGGAGGCTTTTTTCCGTGACCGCATCACCGCCAGACATGACCGCATCACCGCGGAGGAATACAAAGGTCACATGACCTTTCAAGAGAATAAGCCGCTGCCAAATTTTTTACCAAATTCAAGATGGCGGCCAAACTCTGGCAGAGGTCACTTTCCAATCTCCAGCGCCAACGCCTCAAGTTTAAGTGCAAAGAGGTCAATATGACTTTAAATAGCCTTATACTACTACTTTCGTGACTTGTGTCCAATTCCGCTTAACCCGGGGCTAGGGGCCGTATGAACCCATGTACTTCAAGATCCTCATGGTACTCATATGAACAGTCACAATCAAAGCGTGACTGAGATACATCATTCTTTAGATGATGACTTACAACGAATATTATGATTTAATAATTTACTGACCGCCGATACACTTTGACATTTTTAACATCATGGATGTCTTGCCGGCATCATTGAAAACTGTTATTGACGCGCTTCTCTCTTGCAGGAAATGGTGTTTCATACTGATATTAACGCGCCGAAGCGACGGTGACTTCGATAGCTTAGTTTTTGATTCGCCAATCAAAAAACCGAGCGGCGTAGCCGCGAGCTTTTTTGATGAGGTCTAAAACTAAACATCGACAAATTATTACAAGATAATATTCATTAAGAAGGTCATTAACTCCATTCTAACATGCACAATGATAACTATTTCCTCATTTCATAAGCGGAATGGCAAATTTTCTGCAAATTTATCCCGTTTTGATGCAAGATTTTCGTGACTGGTTTGCAGGCCATGCTCGCGCGTGCTGTCCGTTCACGAGCTGCAGCTGTGTGAACTCCGCCCACTGCGCAGTGAATGAACCAGTCGTTGCTCAGCTTTGTAGCACTGCGTCACAAAAATGAGACGTCACCAGTTCGGCACGTGAATGAAACAGATCACGACAAACAAATGAAGATTATCGTGTGATAATCTCCGTATGTTTTGAGGTCTGGACCAATCAGCGCACGGCTATAACGTGGAGCATGTTAGAATATTACATTCGAAGAATTGAACATTATATTCAAAGAATTGAACATTATATTCAAAGAACTGGATATTATATTCAAAGTATTGAATATTATATTCAAAGAATTGAACATTATATTCAAAGAACTGAATATTATATTCAAAGTATTGAATATTATATTCAAAGAAATGAACATTATATTCAAAGAACTGAATATTATATTCAAAGAATTGAATATATATTGTGTTAAACTATTTATTTTCATTGAATATCGCTAGGTGCATGGAATTTTGCATTCAGAGACAGGATTATTATCTTCAAAGAAAGGAGAATTATTTTATTTTTTTGTCATAGAATATTGCAACATTCCGCCAGCCATAAAAGGCTATAACATTTTCACAAAGAAACATGCAGTTAACATAAGTATTTCCACACACAGTGCATGCATTTACTCGACGGAAATCGTTTCATTAACTGACTTATCTGTCTGTCTCTAGAGCTCTGGAATATCCTTTCAGTTCAGTCCCGTGTAATCCCACAGCGCGAACGCGTAATCCCGAAGCTGCACGATTTTGAAGAATACCACTGTTTACCGTTCTTGTCAGGATTTCTGTATTCCTCTTTTTTCAAATGTTCTGGTTGTAACCACAACAAAAACAAATTGCTGCTTTAGCCAGCCACATCTACATATAGTTAACACAACACTGGAATAATCACAACACTGCAATTATCGCACACTGGAATAATCACAATCTTTTCAATAAATCACTGTTCCCTGGTTTATAACTCGTCAACAGTCTCAGTGTCTGACTCTAGAATTGTAATATTTTGTCTCTGCGAAACAGTTTCTTGGGTGAACATAGGCTTTGGTTCTCTCCACACGAGTGCTGACAACACTATCCACAAGTGTCAAACACAATGGGGGAAAATAGCTTTCTCCTGCACCCTTACGCAATAACACATTCAACAACACATATATTTGGAATTGTCATGCGGTGCTAGCCGTGTTTATTCGTTATTTCTGTTCACAAATCTCATTTCCGTTTTACATCATCCCTTTCATAACATCAACCATGTTTAATCATCTAAAACAATTCAGTGTACATCATCTTAAATATTAACAGGGTCTTTTACTCAAATCTATGTAAAATACCGCTTTCATGCGGTTATCACAGATCACAATACTTTATACATCTTTCATTCCACGACACCAACCATGTTCAATCACATTCTCAATGGTAACAATCCAAGGCCCAATTTTCATACCAAACAGGCTATTTTGTCAACGAAGTATTCTAACGGCTCTTCAGCTCACCAATTATTCTAATGGCTCTTCAGAAGTATTCTAATGGCTCTTTAGCTCACCAAGTATTCTAATGGCTCTTTAGCTCACCAAGTATTCTAATGGCTCTTTAGCTCACCAAGTATTCTAGTGGCTCTTTAGCTCACCAAGTATTCTAATGGCTCTTCAGCTCACCAAGTATTCTAATGGCTCTTCAGCTCACCATTCAGATCACCCAGTATTCTAATGGCTCTACAGCGCATCTATAGCTATGCATATAAAAAATTGCATAATTCAATATTATAGCAAAGTCATATTACTAGAAATATACATTCACGTATCCTATTGACAGGCAATATTTACAACCGCTTTGTAGACAGTATTCTAAGGGCTCTTCAGCCTCAAAAAGCATAATATATACGATCGCTATATGTTCATTCAAAATGAAAAGTTCTTCGAACAACATTACAAGAGCTGTTTGCTCACAAGTTGATTTGTTCAAATGCATTAGACAAAACCTGTATAATACCGCTTTCAAAAAGGCACAAATGCAGGTAAAATGACAAAAGCTTATGGCCTCAATGATATGGACAAGTCAATACATCTAGCATATTCTAATGACCATCCAACTATGCATATTCAATATTGCATTACATCAATATTATATTAAAATCGTATTACTAGGATCAGTATATTACCGTATCCTATTGGTAAACGAAAACGTACAACCTCTTTATCAGTCATCAAATTTCTAAGGCTCTTCAGCCTCAAAAGCATATCACATATGCTGGGTATAAGCGCATTCAAAATGAAAAATGCATCGAACAGTACACATACTGTTTTGAGGTCACTCCGGTGGTTTTCTACCAACCAAAACCTGTATAACACCACTTTCAAAATACGGAAAATGCATAGAAAAGATGACAAACCGTCATGTACATATCAAATGTAGACAAATCATGGGCGTCGCTAGGATTTTTCAAAGGGGAGTCGATTATCATAGCACTTTAGGCGGGGGTCCAGGGGGCCGCCTAGGCCCCGGAAGCTCCGGGGTCCTAGATCGCCGGAGATGCGTTCTAAGCGTTTTCCCGGAATTAAATCTGAACAAAATGTATGCAGATTTAGGGTTATATTATACAGCTCTGGGACCTTAGATGGCCTGAGATGCATTCTGAGCGATTTCCAACAATTAAACTAACACGTCATTTGTCAAATATCAGTATTATATTTATTCTCTTGTCATCTTGAAAACACAGTAATAATGCTTTGGGCCGATATACCTCGTAGGCTAACCCAGTGGCGTCGGAACGTAATTGAAAGTGGGGGACCACTATTACAGCCGAACAGGCGGGGGTCCAGGGGCCGCCTAGGCCCCGGAAGCTCCGGGGTCCTAGATTGCCGGAGATGCGTTCTGAACGTTTTTCCGGAAATAAAACTGATCATACTGCATGCACATTTATGATTCTATTTTCACGATTTGTTTTTCGCAATTATAAGCATGCATCGATATTGAAAACATCGCACCTCATGCCTTCATCCATTTGACGTTCTAGTTATATTTAAAACATACAAAACGATGACTTTTAGTTCTTGGGAGGGAAACCAAGATGCCTACAGATACGATTCATTCACACAAAGATAAAACAAGAAAATACTCACGGCCCAACAGGCGAGGGTCCACGAGCCGCTTAGGCCCCGGAAGCTCCGAAGTTCCAGATATCCAGAGACGCGTTCTAAGAGTTTTCCCAGAAATAAATTCGAACGTAATGTATGCAGATTTATGGTTCTATTTTCACGTATGTTTCGCATTCATAAGCACTCATCGATATTGAAAAAATCATACTTCATGCCTGAATCCATTTGACTTTTTAGTTATATTTATCACATAAAAAACAAGAGCCCAAGGGGCTTCAATATACGCCCGTATATCTGGAATTACATTGGTTCAAATTTCAAAATTGTTTGATAGCCTTGATTCCAACTGATCTAGCAATCCGGAGAAAGGTCTACAATTTTTTGCTTATAAGAATGTAACATATATCACATCTTATATTGAATGATAAACTAAAATGAGCTCAACACTTGGTAACTAGTTGACCTTGAAGCAATAGCTTAGAGCTCACATATCCCACACTGAAATCCACAATAGTCAAACACAAGAAAATAGTAGTTTTCCTGCAAATGAATTCCTTTCAGATGAGAGAATTTTTCATGAAGGAAGAAGAAAGAGATGAAGTAAACCTTTGTCCTTGAGTTAATAAACAGGTGTGAAGTTCATAAAGGACTCCTCTCCCCGTTAAATTTGTAAATGTATGTTTTTTATTTCACAACAGTTTAACTAAATGAAGCGTTTCAAACATGGGAGACAACTCAACAGGACAATATCATATAAATGCAGGGGAAAGACTTTTGAATATTCCAACAATATTCCAACACATTTAGTCAGCTAAGCTTGATTCATTTTTGCGACCTAGACCTTTGACCTCATATGTATGGCTCCACTTTGCCATGCGAGTAAGGTATACTCAAAGTTTGGTACCAATCCATACCTTGAAACTAGAGCTATCGCATGGACAACAAATTTTAATGGATGAATGGACAGAACGCAACATCGCATTACACGACCTCGTCTTCGACAGGCATATGTCAATGTGACTTTTAATGATTTCTGATTTTGGGGTCACAGTGACCTTGACCTTTGACCTTGACCTCAATTTTGATACACAACACATTGTCTTCCCTCAATCTAACAATGCACACAAAAAATCATGATTTTTAATGATTTCCTGATTTTGGGGTCACAGTGGCCTTGACCTTTGACCGTGACCTAAATTTTGGTACATGACAAACCGTCTCCCCTCAATTTCTCAATGGACACAAAAATTCATGATTTTTAACAATTTCACGATTTTGGGGTCACAGTGACCTTGACCTTTGACCTTGACCTACATTTTGGTATGTGACTCATCGTGTCCCCCTAATGTATCTACTGACACAAAAAATGTTATTTTTAATAATTTCCTAATTTTGGGGTCGGTGACCTTTGACCTTGACCTAATTTTTGGTACGCATCACTTCATTTCCGCCTATTGAACCCACTCACAAAAAATTAGAAATTTTGAACGATTTCCTGATTTTTTAATCCCACTGACCTTTGACCTCTGACCTTGACCTACATTTAATATGCAACACATCGTTCCCCCCCTAGGGCATCCACTCACCAAAAATTAGAACTTTAGATAGAAAACTGTCAACGATCAATGATTTCCTGATTTTTGGCAACAGTGACCTTTGACCTCTGACCTCGACCTCAATTTTGGTACGCGACACATCGTCTCCACGTGGCGTATCCACTCACAAAAAATTGCAACTGTGGATAGAAAACGTTCAGAGATATAGACCGGACACGAACACTTCAGTGATTTCCTGTTTTTTAGGCCAGTGACCTTTGACCTGTGACCTCGACCTTCATTTTGGTACGCGACACATCGTCTCCCCGTAGGGTATCCACTCACCAAAAATTGGAGCTGTGGATAGGAAACTGTCCCAGATATAGACCGGACACGAGAACCGGACAGACGGACAGACGGACAGACGGACGGAAACCGCCATCCCATAATACGACCGCCTTTTGGGCGGGCGTATAAAAACCACATGAAAAAAACGATGACCTTTACATCATGGGACATTAGAACCAATATGATAGCGATTCATTTACACAAAGCTAAAATGAGCGATCCTCACAGCCTGACAGGCGAGGGTCCAGGGGCCGCCTAGGCCCCGGAAGCTCCAAAGTGTCCGGTTGCCGGAGATGCGTTTTATCCGTTTTCCCGGAAACAAATCTGAACACAATGTATATAGATTTATGGTTATATTTTCACATTTGTTTTGCATAAACCCGCATCGATATTGAAGATATTGAAGATATGCCGGACTCCATTTGACTTCCTGGATTGACACAAACAAAACGGGCCTATAACGCACCACTACACGTCCTGGCACTCTATCTGTAATTTTTATGTGGGGAGATGGTCAGTTAGGGATTCTAAAAAGTGGGTGGCCAAAAGATATTCGGGCCCCCCCTTAAATCAAAAGTGGGGGGGGGGAGGGCCCTGGCCCCTCCGCTTCCGACGCCACTGTAACCATATTAAAATGATTAAAAGTTTTAAACTAAACATCATCATATCACTTTACGATCCATATGCAGTGGCGTCGGAAGATAGTTCTGACTGGGGGGGGGCACTATCCCAGCACTTTAGGCGAGGGTCCAGGGGCCGCCTAGGCCCCTGGAAGCTCCGGGGTTCTAGACGGCCGTAGGAGCGTTTTGAGCGATTTCCGAGAAATAAAACGCATATATTTTCTCAGATATTTCAACTGTTTTAATACTAGTTTGGTAAAAAAAAAATTAATAAAAAACTGCTAACACTCACACAGGAATATTATTCCGTCTTCATTTCCGTGAAATAAACGGCTCGTCCAAATTTCCAGGAAGCTCCGGGGTTCTAGACGGCCGTAGGGGCGTTTTGAGCGATTTCCGACAAATAAAACGCATATATTTTCTCAGATATTTCAACTGTTTCAATACTAGTTTGGTAAAAAAAATTAATAAAAAAACTGCTAACACACACACAGGAATATTAATCCGTCTTCATTTCCGTCAAATAAACAACTCGTCCAAATTTCCAGCAGTGCAAATTCGATCTGAATCAGTCAAACTTTCCAAAAAAATTGACCCGTCGTTCATTTACAGATGCAAATAACTTCGCGACCCCTTTCAAGTCCAACTGCTCCGTCATGTCCCTGTGGATGTGCAGTAGCACTACGTTGTTTAGGCGCTGTTGGGTCATGCTCGAGCGTAGGTAAGTCTTGATGCGTCTCAGCGTAGAGAAGGAAGTAAATGCAAAGTAGCTTTTCTACTTCACACATCATGCGCCGTCTCACTGGCAACTTTTGCAGTATAACCAATGTTCGAATACTCGTCACGCGTTTCAGAGACGAAAACTCATCCCCGCCCATCTCCTTCGCTGTTTGAACCAGGTCAGGAAGGGTTTTCAACTACAAAATCTGGGGGGGCACAGACATACTTGTGCCCCTTGAGTTTACTCGCAGTGGGGGCACGCCCTCAGCCCCCCCCCGCTTCCGACGCCCTGTCATTTCATGACTGTGAACATTAAACTTTTGCTGAAATTATCACAATAATATTGTGTAGAATATCAAACTGTGTATCATGAACTATATCTCGTGGCCATGGTGAAATACTGACTAGAAAAATAAAACTAATATCACTCATTAAAACGTGGCCATGGTAAAATACTGACTAGAAAAAAGTTAAACTGATATATTTTCCGGAAATGAAATATTACGAATGTAGTATAGCCTTCAGCAAAGCTTATACATATACAGCTTTCAGTTTATTGTCCGTTTTGCACTTCGCCAACGGTAGACCGAGGCTGCCGATGCTTCATCTTCAAATCCACACGCATCGAGCAGAAGGAAAAAAACCCACACGAGTTAGTGTTAATGATTAATTGAATAGTAAATTCGCCTACTTTATCCGTCGAGGGTTCCCCTGTTGTATCCGTCGAGGGTGGAGTCTCGTGAACAGAGCTACAGCTCTTTCATAATCCACTTTATGACCATAAAACGGAAAGTCGCTGTAAACCCATTGTTGAGCGAACTGACGCGTCACTACTGGAACGGAGCTCGAGACGGACATTTTTTATTTCTTTCTTTTCCCTTTTGCTTTTTTTGTTTTTGTTTTCTCTGTTTTTGTTTTGTTTTGTTTTTTTTCCCCCTTTTTCTTCTGTTGTTTTTTTTGGCGCGTCCAAAGGGGGGTCGTTCGCACCTGACGACCCCCCCCTAACGACGCCCCTGCAAATACATGCACCAATTATTTTAATGGCTCTACAGCCCATCCAAATATCCATATTCAATATTGCATACTTCAATAGGCAAACTCTATAGCTTAGCGATATACGCATATCTTTTTGATGGATATGTACAACTGCAAAATGGGCCATCAAGTAATCTAAGGCCCTTCAGGCTCATAGAAATAATATCATATACGATCGGTATAATCTCATTCAAAATAAAAAATGCTACGAACAGTGATACAAGTACTGTTCATTCACAGTCGTTTTACTCAAATGCACCAAACAAAGCATGTATAACACCACCTCCAAAATGAGCGTAACAGCAAGATGACAAGCATATGTACATTTTATTTGAATACATACGCCATGTTATTGACCTAAGAAATAAAGATTTCTTTTTCAACCATATCAGATACAGTCAAATGAATACTTTCATTTCCCGCCTTTCGTCTTAACACTGTCGTGTGTTAATGCTTAGCAAACCGCTGACGAGATGGCCTGACCATACAACTGACCTCTATTTAAACCAGAAACCCCCGCCAATGGGGAACAGCTCACAGGACGCTCACCTGTTATAACATTTCACACCTCCACATGTGATTCTTGCTCCCCCAGGAGAAAGTAATTTCGTGCTATTTCCTCCTGTCAAGCGCAAGAAATTATATTTCTCCTGCACCCTTACGCAATAACACATTCAACAACACATATATTTGGAATTGTCATGCGGTGCTAGCCGAGAGTCAAAGAAAGCAAGTAAGTGCACTCTTAAAACGCTAATGTTAGATTTAACATCTAAAGTGTTGGAGGAGCTAGGGAAAGCATTCAGAAAGTGTTGTATTTATCACATATAAGTGTTAAAGGCAACACTTTGAGCTGTTGTATCCAACACTTAAAAGTGGTGAATACAACACTTGAAAGTGGTGAATACAGCACTTTCTAAGTGCTTTCCCTGCTCCAACACTTTAGATATTAAATCTAACATTTACGTTTTAAGAGTGTGATAGGAACATGTTCAACCTATTCTCAATAAAATCTTTTATATATCCATCTTTATCGTTTCCTCTTTCCAACTAACGTGAAAATCATTCAGTGAAAATATCTGTTTGCCCGAATATGGCAAAGATTTTAACAAAACTCCTAAAAGTATTCTCTGACATTTCAGATATCTCAGTCATAATTAAATAAAGATTTTAACAAAACTCCTAAAAGTATTCTCTGACATTTCAGATATCTCAGTCATAATTAAATATCTCTCAGTGTTATAAACGGGACACAGATATGATCCCGTTCGCCCTGTTATCATGCAGGCACGCGCCATCTGTCTTCGATTTTTGATAAGCAATTATATAACCATCAAAAAGCACAAGGACTGAGTGCTTAATATACAGAAAAACAACTGAACCCAAAATAAATCAGTATTAGCAAGTAAACACATAGCAAAACGTCTCTGATCCACTTATGTTCGATTACCGTATTAGCTTTAATAATTCACCGTTTACTTAGCTTTTTCTAAGTGATAAGTGTAGTCAACAAGCTCTTATTAGCCTCAGTTATGTTCTAATTCGTTGCACTCAAATGAACAAATTGTTTATCATTTCCATAAAATCTCTCATCTTTCCCAACTATTTATTCATAACTAGAGTAGCCGGAGCCTTGAAGTCCGACCTCAGGCAATACAAACCGGTACACCATGAATGTTGGTAAATGCATTGAAATCCGAAAATTTAAAACCCTATGGAGTAACCTTCATCGATACCGGACGCCGCCCAGGCAAAAACAGAGATAAAATAGCATGTAAAAGCTCTGAAAACCTGTGTCCGTAGCAGTGCGCCAAGCATCTCCAGCCAAGATGACGAACCCCACCCCTCCGTGCATACAATCTACATGCATAATGCAAATTTTTTACATAAATCATCCGTGATAACCACCGTGACGATGCAATCCAGGCCAGCGTCCTCCAATGCGCTATGCCATTTGACGGGACAGAGACAGCCCCTGCTTCAAATACATTCATCAACATATCTGTAACGAAAACATAAACATTATAGTCCTCATTTTTCTATCATGGTATCAACTGAACTTCCAAATGAACATTCTGCTGTAAGCACAATTCAAAATGCTACGTGCTAGGCATTTTTAGTCAAACGTCATACTTTTGCATATATTAAGCTTTCCATATTCTGGTCGTCTGTAAACCATTTAATTCTTTTGAGCTCTTAAAATATTTATAAACTATGAAAAACAATTATATGAACTGCCGTCAATTTTCTCTGTGTCGAGCTCTTTATATAACATTTCAATATTGGATCACTGGCCAATCACCAGTACCCTTTGTGGATGTCAATATATTGACCATGTTTCAATAGCATGAAACAAACTATAAATATTTTCTCCTCTCTTCCGTGCAAACAATCTACATGCATAATGTAAATTTTTTACACAAATCAACGGTGACCACCACTGTGACGATGCATTCTAGGCCAGCGTCATCCAATGCGCTATGTCAATATGACGGGACAAAGACCGCCCCTGGTTCAAATACATTCATCAACATATCTGTAACGAAAACATAAACATTATAGTCCTCTGTAAAATCATATCAAAATACAGATCGGTCTCTCCAAACAAACCATTCCTACGTTCTTTATTTTGGAGAAGTTATTTTGAATATATTATTTGTGGAATAACACACATAGGGCGGAATAGTGAACATTATCGGGCAGAATACCACTTTGGAATAACTTAGTTCCCTTTGCCCTGCAGTGAGACATTTGTTTCAAAACTCGCGAAGCTACCTACAATGCAATTATTTTCACTTGCCCGTTCTGTTGTGAACGGTTCAACATACTCACACCCAGCATTCCAGTAACGTGAATTGAATCGACCGAATTTCTTACCGTTATGAACGGCAAATCGGCCTATACATACTGTTCACATGTTCAAACAACATGAATTCCCCAGTCACCACTCTAATAAACAGCTTATTCTTTTTTCTAGCGTGGTATCAGTTGAACTTCCAAATGAACGTTCTGCTGTTAGCATAATTCAATGGACATAGCTAGAGCATAATTCAATCGACATGGCTAGGAATTTTTAGACAAATTTCATACTTCCTTTGTATATTATGCTTTCCATATTCTGTTCGTCTGTAAACCATTATCAATTCTTTTGAGCTCTTAAAATATTTGTAAAGCTATGAAATACAGCTATATGAACTGCCGACAATTTTTTCCGTGTCGAGCTCTTTAACATTTCAATATCAGATCACTGACCAATCACCACCACCTCCTGTGGTTGCCAATATCTTGGCCATTTTTCAATAGCATAGAACAAAATATAAATGTCTTCCCGAATTTCACATGTTTCACAGTAGCGCTGATGCAGCTCAATTCATTTCCATGTGTCATGGCATCAACTTCCATTTTAGTTATGTTAAAACAACAATACTCCGTAGGAATTAGTCTCATATATAAAAATCTCCATTATTCCTTGACCAACAATATGCTTTCCCTTCCAAGATTTATATGCAAATGATCACATCACAACAGGACAATAGTAATCAATAGAGACAATGGACTGGTAGCGCACCTGTCATTTCTAATCAATATGATACATTTCAAATAGCATGAGGTGAATTCTGTTGGGATTGGCCTTGAACAACCACAATACAACTGTTTCTGAAAGGGTAAAATGCATTGTCTACAACACCTGAAGTGGACCTGAAATTTTGGACTCCTGACGATCATATACATTACACAATGCAGCGATCATGTAACAAGATAGAAAATTCTCATCCGCTCATCTGTCAAACCTTCCTTCATCATACACTCAAGGGTTCGGCGCTGATCTCGCCTTCCAAAACAAGTTCTGGGAAACACCGGCTACCTTTATTAAATATAGTAGCATTGCATTCACGTACTGCATAAATGCTTCGTGAAATCTGTAACGAGAGTAAATGAGATGTTATCATAGAGCAAAATATCATATCCATAGCTATCATACTGAAAAAGGGGTATATATCCCACCATACCAGGTTGCATCGTCCAACAAGCTGCTGCTCGATCTTGTATATCAGCTCTCGCATCCGCCGTTTCCGCCCTGGCAATCTTCCGGTCTTCATGGGACTTGGTAGCAAGGTCAGTGACCAAATAATATTCCGGGATTCCCAACAGTCTGAGATGAATCGGAAATAATCAGCTGTTTACGATCACGTAGCGTCTGTGTCCCTCTGTCGATAAATCAGTTGCAAAATCAACTTCACCGTACTGTAGATCCTGTACTGATCACGTTAATATGGCTCAAACCGCCTTCATTTCACCGTAAAGTTATGCTGTAATGTTGCCGTCTCTTTTACATGGGAACTCATTTCCATGGGAACTCTTTTCGTGTTAAACGGGCAATGTTTGATTATCTGATCCAGCAAATCAGTTTTATCTCTCTGGAAGAGTCAAATTTTTTCCTGTACGGACTGCCTGTCCATGTCAACTATGCCGGAAAGAACGCACAACGCCGTTTGATTAAGCGGCCATATACTCCGGTAAGGATCGAAATCTGCAAATGGTTGTTGAAGACGTACAGACAAACTGATGGAGTATAGCGACACCAGGCTATATGGATGAAACACGGGGTATAACACTGTGTTAATGCTTAGCAAACCGCTGACGAGATGGCCTGACCTGATTGATTGATTGAAATTGTAGTTTAAGGGCCGCTTCCCATTCGGATTTCGCGGCCCATCAACTCAATGTTTTATTTGACTTTCGCGGTACATTACTTTGTTTATTGAATATCTTTTCCAGCGCTAAGTAAATACATAAATAAATAAATAAATAGGTAAATAATAAATAACAATGAGAGATTAGTAGGAGATATAAATAGAGGTAAATAAGAATCGCTATATGTACAAGTTCGTAAGTCTCTTTCTGTTTTTTTTTGGTAAGTTTTTCTGGTAATTGTGAGTTCACTGTAATCGCGTGTATACGATTCCTTTGTCTTGGTACCCCTTTGTACACACAAAGCCGTCCAGAAAAAACTGGGAGAACCATGGGCGACTTCAGGATTTTTCTGATCGACTTTTCTAGCGGCGCTCATGGGGACGGGTGGGTTCTTCCAGAAATCTGTGCCTGTAACAATTGCTTGGAGTGTGTATTGGGGCACAGGACGGCAGGTCTACGTCCTATATTGCGTGAAAGTCAAAGGAACATATTCTGTGTTAAGGTGTCTGTTCGGTGTCATCTATGGGGTAGCGTGTCGGTGTGGTGTTCTGTTTCTGGACGTTTCTTGTTGTGCGGCGATGTTGGCATTCTTGTGATTGTCATCCGTCTTCTGTTTTTACTCTTGTCCACCATGGTGCTGTTTTATAATATTTGTCGTCATCGGTGTTCTGTTTTAATGCTGGTCTTCCTCGTCTGTGTTCTTCAGTGTTCTGTGCCTGTATTACAAAGAATAGAAGAGTTTGTAGTTTTTTGTTTTCTGGTGTTATATTTTGCCACCGACTGGCACTATCGTGATCTAAGTCACACAATAACAATAACTAATTAGGTACTAAATATTATAAATAACAATATTATTATAATTAAGGCCAAATGTGAATGCTTGATATAACCCCCAGTCTTCTGCCCCTGCTAGAAAACCGGACGGTTAACATTCGTTAACGAGGGTTGGAGGTAAGGGAACACAATTGAAGAAATTAGTATTCATTTTTGTGAGTGACATTATTCGTGTGCGTGGTTGTTTCTTGGATGTGTGCTACTGATTTATGTCCTTGATTGTTGAATTGGTAGCGGCCTTTAGGTTTTAGAGACGAATGTGGTTACCGGCCCACACGGAACATGGTATCTCCGGTGTCCACATTGCCTATATTTTATTCCAAAAGAGAAATTTTGGCCAATATTGTCGCAGGGATGTTGATTGGTCTTGGCCTCCGATTTTTGAGACTAATGTGGCAACCGGCCCACACGGAACATGGTATCACCGGTGCCCACATTGCCTATATTTTATTCCAAAAGATAAATTTTGGCCAATGCTGACATAGTTAGTGATGCGCATGCACGGGGGTAGTGTTAGATACTGGAATAATAGCCAGCAGTTTTGATAAAATTGATTAAGGACTTGAATACCTGTTTTCTAATGGGGGGCTTAGGGTTTAACATCGCTGGTAATGTTAAAGGGGAATGTTATCACCGGACCTATGTAAACGTTAATATATACCTTGATACGGTAAGAAATCGACTATATAGTTTTTCCCCCGATCTTCGAATTTTAAAACGGTAAATTTGGCGATTTAAACGCGTTCCTACCACGAGCCTGTCAAAGCGGTGACCTCTGACCCATGACGTCACAGAGTGAACCAGTCCACCATAGCATTAGCATTAGCATACGTAAACAAGTCAAATCTGCTCCAATATTTTTCGATTTTTCGACTGTATTCTCGTACTTTGGAGGCATCATACCGCGTCGGTGTGTTGTTGGAGGGTGTAGCAACACGAATGGAGATGGATTCAAGTTGCACCCGAGGCCAAACGACGAAAAATCGGGAAGAAATCCGACGAAATTGTGCAGAACACGAGTGTGGGGAAAGCCGACGAAATGGTCTCGCATTTGTTCCGCTCACTTCACTGACGATAGCTATGCAACAACAGAGATGGCAAGAATGTGTGGATATCCCCCTATACTGAAAGATGCTATGCTATTCCCAAGATCAAGACAAATAAATCTTTATCAGAAAGAGAAAACAGACAACCCCGCAATCTGCCGGAGTGCGTGAGTTATACAGGGACGACCGGCCTCGTGGAGTCGGCAAGCGACAAACTGGTCCCGCAGACTAGCACTGTAAAACCCCCTGGGTGTTTTGGCACACACCGCTTCCATCGTCCCCTCTACCGAAGTGGACCATAGATTTAATCTTCCACTCTTGAAATTTTGGATCAGTCCCACGGGGTGATCAACCAGCCAATCCTGAATCCTACGTCTTACAGCTATTAAATGAACTGTAATAATCAATATACTTAAGAGCCAAGGCCTTTTAATTAACTTATTCAAGTATATCGGAAATTCACTTCTGGCACCAGCTTATCCTGATTATTTGGTGTCATTTTGTATCTCCATGTGAGCACATACATTGTACGTTCTTTTGATAAAGTAAATTGAAATTGATCACCTGGAAGAATAACTGAAACTAACGGAAAGGTGTGAAGCAAACAATTTTTTTATGGGAGTGTGTCCAAAAAGAATATGAAAGAATTAAGGTTCAGCGTCGCGCGTTCAGCAATAGGGTGTCCAAAAGAAATTAACTGGGCTTCTCCACAGGTGAGTTAGTTATTGTTTTAACATCAAATAGCTTCCTTTGGAATTGAAACTTTGTTTTCATTTGAGAGGACTTATCCACAGGTATGGATTAGCTCCTGTTTTAACATCAAATCGCTGACAATAATTGACAAACACATAATAAAATTAAGCACGTAAGCAATGTAAATAAGCCGGCCTGCCACGGTATAACAATCGGTCCGTCCCGTAAGAAATGAACAATAATAAACCATGCAATGCCAATAAACACACACATATAAAAATAAAGGCGTAAATACATGTAACTACATAGTATGCTCTTACAATAGCAAATTATCTGTAGATTTTAAATGAATAGAGCTTGTGCCGCTGTCTGTGTTATCCGCCATGTTTGACTCTGGCCGCTTCACTGTGTGACGTCACAGGGTAATCACCGGGCGGATTTACTGGGGGTAAAAATCAGGCACTTTGGAGCCGTATTTCAGGATACTGCGTCATCGCTAAAATTTTGAAAAAAATTCTAAAAAATAAAGGCGTAAATACATGTAATTTACAGGCCACAGGGAACTGTTTTTTATCGGTTTTAGCCTTTCAAAAATTGTGATAACATTCCCCTTTAAGGGAGTGTTGAGTTTTTTTAATTCGTTTCTAAGTGCCTCGCGTTGTGGATAGTGTTTTGGGCATTCAAGTAGGACATGTTCTATTGTTTCTTCTACATTGTTGCATGCGGCACAGAGTGGTGAGGTGTTTTTCAGAAGCATGGACAGATGTGATTTAAGTCCGGTTTTGCCTAGTCTTAATCTTGTGATGATGCGGTCGTCACGTTTGCTGTCTAGCTGGAATCCACAACTCTGTCTTTTCCCCTTATCTAGAATACTATGTAGCCATCTACCTCGGTTTTCTTCGTTCCATTCTTTTTCCCATTTACTATCTATTCTGGTTCTAATGATGGAATTCAGTTCTTTGGTTCCTAGTCCTATATGCACGTCAGGTGCAGTTTTGGTGAGACTGTCTTTGGCTGTCCTATCGGCGGCTTCGTTTCCCCTAACGTCCACGTGGGCGGGAATCCAAGCTAAGATGGCGTCAATGTCATTGTCTCTTATTTGTGTACATACACTGCCAAAAATACCCTACTTATTTAAGATAATGCCCTAAAATTTTCTTGAAATAAGATAATTTTTACTCAAAATAAGTTAAATTTTTAAGAAAATTTTAAGATTTTTTTTTCTTGTTGAAGTAAAAGTTGGAGTGGGGTAAGTATATTTTACTTAAACAAGAAAAAATTAAGAATTTTTCTTAAAACAAGATTTTTTTCAAGAAAAATGCTTAAATTTTTCTTGTTTAAGTGAAATATACTTACCCCACTCCAAATTTTACTTCAACAAGAAAAAAAAATCTTAAAATTTTCTTAAAATTTAACTTATTTTGAGTAAAAATTATCTTATTTCAAGAAAATTTTAGTGTATTATCTTAAATAAGTAGGGTATTTTTGGCAGTGTAGAATTTCTATTTCGTGTATGAGGTCAGGTCTGCTGTCGGATTTGGCGTTCTCTATAGATACCAGTCCGCTTAAGGAATCACTAATAACGATGGAAACCGGTCGGTTCTGGAGAACCCATTCGAGGGCCTTGATTATGGCTGGGACGAATATTAAATATTTTCTCGTCCCAGATTATGGCGACTAATTCAGTGGTGTATACAGACATATTGTCTGGTAGTTTGAAACCTTCGTGAATGTCAAGTTCTGGAATAACGAATGCAGAACCTGTATTGTGACTTGGAATGTCGTGTTCCTCGAATAATCGTTCTATCGTGTAACCGAGTGGTGCAGAGTCTTTTCCCCATTTTGTTTTTAGGAATTCGTATTCGGTTTTTGGGCCAAATTTTTTTTTATGGCCTGACCATACAACTGACCTCTATTTAAACCAGAAACCCCCGCCAATGTTATAACAGCTCACAGGACGCTCACCTGTTATAACATTTCACACCTCCACATGTGATTCTTGCTCCCCCAGGAGAAAGTAATTTCGTGCTATTTCCTCCTGTCAAGCGCAAGAAATTATATAATTAACCAGTCCACACTCTGAAAACCTTTCCAGTAATGTTCTACTCTTCATAACGGTGTGCCTCAAGGCTCGGTCTTATCGCCTACATTATTTAATATCACTATTAATGATCTTCCATCTGCCCTAAATCCCAAACTTAAATGTTCTCTATTTGCAGATGACAAAGCCATATGGTTTGCCTGTAAAAGTATTAACCATGCAAAGAAATATATTCAACAGGGTATAAACGATATTGTTAAATGGGGTCATCTGTGGGGTTTTAAGTTTTCATCTGTGAACACTGAAGCTGTATTGTTTACAAAACGACGTTTACAGAACCCACTTAATCTTGTATTGGATGGTTCAATTGTAAAAATTTCAAACTCATTCAAATATTTGGGTGCTATATTAGACAAACGTCTTACATGGAAAGAACATATTATGTCCTAACTGTTAAATGCAAGAAAGTGTTAAACCTTATGCGTTGTGTATCTGGAAGATCATGGGGTGCAGATAAGCAAACATTATTATTATTATATCGTGCACTAATTCGTTCTAGATTAGATTATTGTTGTGAGGCATACGATAGCGCATGCGCGACACTGAAATCAAAACTAGACTCTGTTCAGTGTCAAGCTCTCCGTATATGTACGGGAGCTCTCAGAACCACTCCTTTAAATGTTTACAAATTAGGTGTAATGAGTGGCCTCTGTATGTTCGGCGACGCATGTGCACTCTTAAATTCACGTTAAAGCTAAAGTCCTCAAAAAACCAATCTGCCTTATCTGTTTTTACCCCTACTCCATATGATAGATTTTATGTTGACAATTCTTCTCAGCCAGAACCATTTAGTATTCGTTCTAAGTCTATTTGCTCCATGCTCAATATTCCCGATTTAATTATTCAACAGCCTTCTATTCCAGCACTTCCTCCTTGGCATTTAAAATTACCATTCATATCATTAGATATTCATAGTAAAGTTAAAAAATCTGACCCCCAGTATATTATTCAGTCTTGTGCTAGGGAACATATTGATACTAATTGGTCTCAATATTTACAGGTTTATACAGACGGATCAAAAGATTCTGATCATGTCGGGGCAGCTTTCTGTGTGCCCGAAATCAAATATAGTAAGTGTTTTAGATTAACTAATAATGTTTCTGTGTTTACAGCTGAGCTTACAGCTATTTTAATGTCATTGCGGTTCTTATCTGATTTTACACCAGCTAGGGCTGTGATTTTATCAGACTCGTTGAGTTCATTACAAGCACTTATTAATTTTACTTGGACTAAATCTACCCCTATTTTATATGAAATATTACATATTTGCACTGTTTTATCCTTCCAGGGAATACATATATGTTTTGAATGGATTCCTGCCCATGTGGGTCTGTTGGGGAATGAGTCAGCTGACCGATTCGCCAAGCAAGCTCTTTTACTCCCTGATATTTCCATTCCAGTTTTAATGAACATGTCCGAGATTTTAAGTTGGCTCAAACCTCAATTCATTCGCATGTGGCAGGAAGACTGGGATTCATCTAATAAAGGTCGCTTTTATCATGATTTTAACTCAGATGTTATTTTAGCCCATGATTTTAACTTATCGTCCCGACTAGCTGAGAAACTCTTTTATAGAATCCAATCTGGGCATATCCCTCTCAATTCTTACCTTGCTCGTTTTAATTTACATGAAACTGGATTATGCGACGACTGTTTGGTGGATGATTCGGTAGATCATTTTTTATTCCATTGTCTCAGGCATGTTAATCAACGACATTTGTTTTATACTGATCTTATTCATGCAGGTGTTTTTAATCCAACCATGGAGAATGTTTTTAAGCCTTCCAGAAATCACGGTAAGGTTTTCCAGGCTGTTGCAAATTTTATCATCCGATGTAAACGTTTTTAATTTATTATAACCATGTATTGTAAATTTTAATTTTTTTTTTTCCTTTATATTTGATTTATCTGATTTTGCTGTGATATCCGTGTAGCTTCACTATTCTTTGCATGGCCTATACTTATATTTATTCTTTTTTACTTGTATGCTGCTTTTAACCTGCTTTTGCATGTGTATGCATGTGTTGATTATGGAATAATTTTTGCTTTGTATGGCATACATATTGATTGCTTTTTATATATTTTACTTCTCCCTTTCATGTAAATAACCTGCCAAGCATTTAACATCGCCTGCCTTTCCTTGAGTCATAACGCTCTAAATCTATATATATTCCCTCTGCATCTCCAATTCATTGAGAGTTTTCTTTTTACATTCATACAGTTAACATTTTTTTTTTATTGAAGCATTATCATTCAATGACATGGCGCAAATCATTCTTTCGAATGGGGCGCCAATACTCTAAATTATGTATGTATGTATGTCTACTCTTCATAGATAAGCTTTCACAAAGCATCTCTTAGCACTTTCCATACTGCCTTCTTTACAGCAGGTCTGTTTTAACTACCACAAATAAATGTGACAGGGAACACGTGTTGTCTCTTCGGCTGCTGGCCCCTCTCCTCCTTTAATTGTTCAGATAACAGCTCTATTAAATTGTTCACTTAATTTGCACACTGCCCTAAACCAATTAATCTTTAGCTTCGCCGTCCTCCTGTCACACAAATAGTTTACATTATCCCATTGTATTTCGTATGTTGAAAAACTTATATTTGACAAGGTATGTGTACTATTGGGTGTGTTAGTTAAACCCACTAAGTAATTTAAAGTGATATGATCGTGAATCATAGCACTATTAAACCTTCTCCAACCATGGCTGCGATGTCTCCGACGTTGATGGGGTTTAAATAGCTGGGTAATATTGGATATATTTGAACGGCGGTTTGTAACATTGCCAAACCCACTGACATTATCATTTAAACCATACGGAAGCACTGACCCAAGTTCTAGCATCAAGAATAGTTCCCGCTCCCGGATTTTTCTCTCAAATCCAAAGGGGGGATCCTTGGTAGATGGATAGACGACGTCTATGATCTGAATACTAAAGTTGTCCCAGCCATGTCAGACGGCCTCCTCAACCTCATCAATCAGACGGCCTCCTCAACCTCATCAATGCTGGCCAGGCTACAGTGTAGTGTACTCGGCTCGTGGCATCAACGATTGCACGCTTCCGCCCCGGACGATGTTCAATGTCAAAGTCGTAGATACCGAGAGCCTTAATTCATCTCGCTAGTTGTCCCTCTGGCTCTTCAAATTGCATCAGCCACCTCCAGGATCCAGGGTCTATTCGTAGTAAAAACGTCCAGACGAACAGATAGAACCGAAAGTTACAACACATATAAGGGAAGTGGGAAGAGGTGCCGACATACTGACAGTCACATGACTTCACAGTATAGTCTTCTGATTAACCTATTCTAAAGCACATACCAAGAATCTATCGATTAGTGATATGGCTTGTATCTCAGGTACGCTTTACTCGGTAGTTTACTATATACATTGCAGCTAGGCGTTCTCGTTTCGTCACGCAGTAGGAACATAGGCAACTTATTTTTCTTCCCCGTGGATCACTTGGGACATTGCAACAACAATCCCAAAGTTGTTGGCGTCTATATCCAAAAGAAATAATCCACGGAAATCCCGCAAGGTCAGTATCGGTGTAGTCAACTTCTGTCTCAGAATGTTGAGTTCCTGGGCGGCGTCGTCCCACAGAAGTACACATTTCTTTTCTGTAAGTTGGTGTAGAGGAGCTGCAGTGCTCTCAAATACTCGAATTAAAATCTGATAATAATCGTACAGCCCCAGAAAATGTCTGATATCAGCCTGCGACGCAGGCGTCGGCCAGTCTCGTACAGCCCGAATTTTCTCCGGAACAGTAGCAACACTATGTTGTGTTACCACATGGATCAGGTGGATGAATTGCTGATTCCCAATGACACATTTCCATGGCTTCAATTTGAAACCGTAGCTGTCTGATCATCTCCTCGGAGGTACGCCCAGAAACTATTATGTCATCAAGACTGGCAAAACATTTCAGCTAATTAAGGCCGGCTGAAACAGCCTCCATTAAAAACTAAAGGGTTCCAGGTGCGTCACAAAGTCCGAACGATAAGGGTCGAAACTGGTAGAGGTCCATTGCGTCGCAAAGGCAGTTTACATGTGTCTTTCGGAGCCACCTCCCCTTTCATTATCTGGACATCAGGTCGAGTACATCAGCAGGCGCCAGAGAGAGAATCTAGGGAATCGATTTAACATGTATTGTGATTCCAATATTGCTCGCCATAATCATCCAACAGATTAATAATCAGCAGTCAGATTAGTTCGCCATAATCATCTTCAGCCAACAGATGGGTGTAGTGAGTGATCAAATCTTCTTCCAGTCCCTAGCTGGACCGTTGTACTAGTGTCTGTAAATGCTGCGGACATCTTTCAATTGGCAAATTTGTCTTCTTTTCACCAGAGGCTGGACGGCCTCGGTCCAGAACCCCTCTGATCTGTTGGGTTGCGTTTTCTACCATCTTTAAACCGCATCAGCCGCCTCAAGGATAAATGGTCGCTACATTGTAGAAACGTCGGGACGAACAGATAGAACCGAAATTAATTTACGAAATACATTACAGATAGTCTCATCTAGTAATACAGTGGAAACACTCAGTCTTGGATAAAACCCAGCTGTCATAGGTGACGACCTTTCTTCTCCATCAATCACTTAGGACAATACAACGCCAATCATCAAGTTGCTGTTGTCAATATTCAAAAGCCACAATCCACGGAAATCTCACATTGTCAGCATGGGAGCAGTCGTCTCGGAGTGTCGAGTTCCTGGGCAGCGGCGTACCACAGAAATACACACTTCTTTACTGTGAGTCCGTGTATAGGAGCTGGAGTGCTCTCAAATAACGACAAGGCTCCTCCACCTGCCAGTATCCAGGTCAGACATTAGGTCGAGTACAACAGCAGGCGCCAGAGAGATAATCTAGGCAATCATCAATTCCCAGCAAGGGCGAGGCTTCTTTCGCGGTCACCTTGTTGAGGGCCCAATAATCAAGGCAGGAACGCATCTTTCCACCCTTCTGTCTCAGAGTGTTGAGTTTCTGGTCGACGGCGCCCCACAGGAATACACATTTCTTTTCTGTGAGTCAGTGTACAGGAGCTGCAGTGCTTGCTAACTGAAAAAGTCCGACAAAACCCTGATAATACTCACACAGGCCCAGAATGATGTCGGTCTGCGACACAACTGTCTTGTTCAGCACTAGTCTTCTCAGGTTCAGTGTTAGTACCGTAATGCGGTACCACATGGACCAGGTAGATGAATTGCGACTTACTGATGACACCTTTTGATGGCTTCAATTCGAGACCATGCTGTTGCAATCTCTCGAAGACTTCTCCAAGCCATCTGATCATCTCACTATTTTGTCATCAAGACAGACCAAACGAGTCTGGTAATTAAGTCTAAAACAGCCTCCATTGAACGCTAAAGGTTTCAGGGGCGTCACAAAGTCTGAATGGCATTTCAGAGCCACCTCCACCTCCGGACCTCAGGTCGAATAGTCCACCACCAGGCACCAGAGAGACAATCCAGGGAATCATCCATTCTCGGCAACGGGTAGGCATCTTTTCATCTGTTAGCTTGTTAAGGGCCCAGCAATTGACGCCCAATCGATCTTTCCATCCTCGCCAAGACAACCGGCGCAGACCAGGGTCCATTGGAAGCCTAATCACTCCTTGCTTCAACATGTCCTCGACCTGATTGTCGATTATCTCACGAGCATGAATCAGTGGACGTCTTGGAGGAATCAGGATAGGCGGCCCATTTACTTTCTTGGTGTGTTATTGCTCCACTGTTGCTCGCTCTGACCCTTCATCATCTTCAGCAAACAAATGGGTGTAGTGAGTGACCAAGTCTTCTACTGTTCGTTCGACTTCTAGCCCCTCGCTGGACTGATGTACTAATGGCAGTAAACGCTGTGAACTTTCAGTCGGTACTTTGTCTTGTTCTCGCCATAGGCCGGAAAGCCTCAGTCCAGAACCCTTTTGGTATGTAGGGCTGCATTGTCAACCATCTGGGCTACCACACAGCATACCCGCCTGTACTACGGATGGGTCAGTAGATACATGAGGAACTGCATAATTACTTCACAATAACAGTCGACTTCAGCCAGGGCTCTGGCCACCATCGTTGCAGCCTTCTGTGTTAACTTAAGTATATTTTCCACCATTCCGACCTCTCCAGGTAAAGCACCTTGAACCGTGTCCATCACCATGGCTTCAGCTCTGGTTGGAATAGTAAAGTTTCATTTACAGCCATCTGATAACAGACACAGCTTCCACGAAGTATCGGCCACTGTACTTCACAATGTGTTTCTCAGTATTAATCTTAGTACAATCGGAACAAGGGGGGGGGGGGGGCATTTACTGTCAGTTCTCCGACAATCATCTTCTGAGTTCGTATAGTCCCGTCTATATTAATCTATTGTCTGCTTCACCTGGCAATGGCATAGTTGTACCATCAGCCATACAGATGTATGCAAAACTTGGGACTTCTTAACATTGCCTTATGAATGCTGCTCATACACCTGCAGCAATTGTGGGCATCGGCAGAGGTTTCGGCGACCTTGTAGGTTTTCTACCCTGGGCAATTTGCGCGGTAATGACCATGCTTACCGCATCGCATAACCAGCATCCGATTGCTTGATCACATCCCCATCGTTGAGGTTTAGCCTTAAGCTTAATTTTTTCCATTAACTCTTTAATTTCCTCCCACAACCGCTGATTCTGTTTCATCTTCCGATGATGTGGCCGTCTGTTCATCCTTTCCTGTGTAAGCCACTGTTTCTGACGCTAGGATGTCTTCAATGCTTCTACTTCTACAGCTGCATTCACTGCTGTATTCAAGGTTTTGGGATACATCTGCTGGTATGTCCACACATTGAACACAGCACAATTGCCAAAATGGGCCAGCTAGACTCACCACGGCATGGTACTATCAAAACTATCATTGACTCCGTCCATCTAGATTCTCTCAAGGGCACTGATGTCTGTAAAGGCTGGTTCCAAGTCACGAAAGGATGATCGTTCTGACTTCTTCTTATTGGTGTCTCATTGCACACCACCCGTATTCTAGTCACATATTTGGCTCTACCTCTCTGCACCAACTTGGTAGCTCAACAGCCTCCTTTCAGCCCGGTTGAGCTAAAGCTGCTGCCTTCATCCCGCTGCTGACGAGTCCTCTCTTCACTACTGCTTTGGCTTTCCAATACCGCAGACACCTGCCCAATCATGGCGGTCACAGTGCGTCAATAGTAGTACGCAGAGCTTGTGGGGATGCTGGTGCCGATAACGTTCACAGCTGAACAGTGGACAGGCCTAACAGGTTCTCTTGCTTCACCCTCATGTCTGGAACATACATCTCTCCTCTTCTCTTTTTGGCCACCAGGACTCTGCGTCTTGAGCAGCCAGACCTCAGTCTCATCAAAACTAGCTATCGTCTTGGCTCAGCTTGTCGTCTTTGGGCTTGCTCTGGTCGAGTTAATCTGGACAACATGAAACAGCTCATCATCATTGTGTCTCTGTACACAGTCTTCTGTACATCAAGTATCACTGTTCGTCTTCGAGTTCCAGCTGGGAGATCTCTTTGTCTGGACATGACATTACCTATTCTCTGCCTGGATATGGCAGTACCTGCATATCTCTGCCTGAACATGGCAGTTCCCTGATGTCTCTACCTGGACGAGGTAATACCCAGTGTTCCTG
This sequence comes from Hanleya hanleyi, assembly GCA_036873755.1. Classification (NCBI taxonomy): domain Eukaryota; kingdom Metazoa; phylum Mollusca; class Polyplacophora; order Lepidopleurida; family Hanleyidae; genus Hanleya; species Hanleya hanleyi. The sequence goes on from JAVTVY010034262.1 coordinate 40,604, forward strand.
CCTGGGCATGGCAGTTCCCAGATATCTTCGCCTGGTCATGGCAGTAACCCCAAGTTACAGCAACCCTACAGCTGCGTTAGTGACTCTCCAATCAAGGCGACCCTCCCAGCACAGCATGCGTTGAGACCCTCATGGCATGGTGATATTCCCATGACATAGGGATGTCCCTCACAGCATGGACCAGAGGACAAGGTAATAAGTATGGATGCAATTTTAATCCCATAGGTGTCTGGGACATTCAATAGATATTAGGTACGCTCTGGCTTGTGACGTGAGGTTGCAGCATGGAGACTATACTATAATGTTTACAGGTATACAATTGTGGCATATCCCCATGTTGTGGCATAGTAGTGCATTAAAGGCTATACCAAATGACTCTATACTACTTTGCATTAAAACATACCCAGTAGTGTTCCAAACAACAAATTAGTATTTTTTTCTTGAACAATGTCGTCGAAGTGGGTTTTAGGACACGAATAGCACACACGTGGGAGAAAACGTATTGGAGCCATGATCTTCGGTGCATGACGTCACAACCTGATTACGATTGCGCCGTAAACGTCATAGTCTATGACGTCGGGCGTTGTTACGAAAGATTCACCCAACTGTGGGAGTTCTAGCGTGATGTCGCTGACATTTGGACGTCATTTGAGCGAGATCGTAATCAGGTTGTGACGTCACAGGTCAAGCGGTCACAGCTTTCGCCGTTTTGAAAGGGGTGTGAAATTGTCACACTGTACTGCTGCTATTACCAACCTTGGGCAGTTTGAAAACATACAAAAATGTAAAACAAGTCTATATAATCACCTCTACATCAATTTAGCACAAAAAAGTAGCAGATTTTGAGACCATTTTGTATAACCTTTAAAGATTGATTGATTGATTGCAAAGGATGGTAGTGTATTCTGCAGGAGGGGAGAGGAGAACTTGGCTTAATGTCACACTCAAGTTTGTTTCACTCATATGGTGACAGTTAGTTTGGTTGGTGGAGGAAGCCGGAGTACCCGAAGTGAACCACTGCCCTTCGACAAGTAACTGACAAACTTTCACACATGAAACAGCTGGGCTCGAACCCTTGCCGGTTCAGCGGTGTGAGGCTAGCGGTCACCAGCAAAGCGCCTTAGACGACTCGGCCATCGAGGGCCCTGTGTATTCTGCATATGCCTTTGGGACTACAATGGAAATTAACAGCTGAGGATAAGGAATGTTTGCAGTAGTGCATGGAGCTCCATACTTGACCAACTACTGAAGAATAAAGTGCAGTTTATATACACTTGGCGATGACACTGACTGAAGCCAGTATCTATATACCTATGAGTGCAAGCAAGTATGTAGTAAGGTATCAGCTCACTAGTGCAATACTGAATGTTGGCATGTGTATTCGAAGTGTAGTCAATTATTGAAGTATGTACATGAATCGATTTCATATACGTTTCTAACAATGGTCCACACTATGACTTCCATTTACACTTGCCAATACTGAGAGCAGCAGTGGCCAGCGTTCCACTGTCGCTCAATGTTTGTATTGCCCTGTTACTCCTACAGTATGTATTGTTCTAAGATATGAAGTTCCAAGAACTCCCCTTAATAGACCCTCTCCTTTAAATTAAAACACTGCATATCAATGGCATTTATAGACAACTGTAGCCGGAAACAATGTAGTTGCTGATGTATATAATCTGCTGTAGATGCTATCAGGCTTCTAACTTCCCAGCACGGCATCCTTTTATATCTTCGTTTGGTGATATGGTGATATGTGAATTACGGTCAATTATATTGGAACTCTCTCGCTCTCATCGGCATCACTTGGCATCTGTCAAGGTTCAAACTAGAGTGTCATCTGCTGGGCATGGAAATCCTTATATAGATTCACTCCTGGCTCTTCCTGGAAAATGGTGGCCCCCTCGACAACTTTCGTCATGAAAAGCCCCAACCCCCACCACCACCTGCTTGCTTTAGGTCTTCTCATCGGGTTTTCGCGATTGTGATAAACTCAGGAGGATATCAGGACTTTCTTACACCAATTGCAGCATTCAACTCATCCTAATAACTTCACTGTATATCATTGACCAATCTATCTACATGTTTCACTCAAGTACAACGGAGAAGCATACCGCACTTTTTGCACCTCTCAAAAAGCAGGTACGTTCAGTCCTATTTTCTTTGGATATTTCAACATTCTTTTAGCGCAAAAAGTAATTAAAAATTGTGTAATGCTAGATAGTTCAATTGTACATCTGAATCTATTGTACAATAAGCTTTGCAGATGTTTGAATCTGGCATGCAATGGTGTTCGAACTGGTTGCCAAGATATTACACTTCAAAAATTGTTGGGGCTAGCACAATTTGTTGTGCAAATGAGCTTTGATGAGTTCACAAAGTGAACTAGAGATAATTAGATCAACTAATAATAGCATATGTTCTTTTCTAATATACTTATGATTCTGATTATTTTGCATTCCATCAACATTGTGTTTACATTTAAATCTATCAAAAATTATTTCAAATTTGAATATATAAATTTAAATATGAAAATTTCAATTTGAATTGAATTTTTGACAGAGCAGTCCTAATGTTGCCATTATATAATGCTGTCTCACTGAAGCATCATGCCGTTTCAGATGAGGGACTCTTAAAATGGGAAATGGAGAGGCGGGGGGGGGGGGGGTTGTCATTGTCAGGCAACAGGGGAGAAGTAAAAGGAGTCAACAATAGAGCAGCATGATAGTAAAGCCAGAGGGTGCCCCTGGTGTGAGACAAGCCGAGTGGGGGGGGGAGAACAAATGGGGAGGGGAGAGTGAGTCCATTAAATGTAGCATGATGTAACTTGAGCTCGCAGCATATATGAGGCTGGGGGTAGGGCAAGGCTTAGTTTAGGAGACAAAAGGAGAGACTCAATCCCTGGTTTGGGGGCATACTCCCGGAGGAGTGAATTGTAGCATGATGTAAGCTACTCGATTATGTGCAGGTTCGAGGAGGGATGAGTAGGGCATGACTTAGATTAGGAGATAGAGGGTCGAGCCAAGAAGAGGACAGAAAAAACTTCAACGTCGACTTTAACCTGTCTGAAACTGGGACTTACAGAGAGATGGATAGACAGATAATGAACATCATTGAGGCAACTATACTGAGCTTCCACAGCTATGCTATGAGTTCAATAAAAGTGACAGTGCTAATTAGATTATTACAGCATGTATCACAATGAACAGACCAGAGCAGGTTTGTACTCTGATCTACTCACACATGGATTTGTCATCTTGTAATAAATAACAGCCACACAATCAAAATTTAACACGTGTATTGGAATATAATACTTCAAACATTTATGTACATATACACATTGATACCAAAACATGTGTACCATATTAGAGTAGATATGTAATGATGTACATATATTGAATTTCTAGGTAAATACATGATAAAATATAAAATAGAACTATGTAAAACATTACAGATGGTATCACAGTTATGTTTTCAGCAGCTGTTACATATTTGGTATGTCTTATCACAGAATGCATGGACGGAATGCAAAGTTTGCCTTTGTAGCTTTAACATAATACACTACCAATAATTTAGTTTATTCATCTATTCACCTATATCCAGCATTTGAATTTGAAGAAAGCTTGCAAGTCTGGGTGATCGACATCTTTGTGGTTAACTCCAGCATACACAGTCTTCAGTAGGTCTGTCTTGAACTTGCCATCCAGTATTTCAACATATTTCTCCAGAGCACCTAAAACATAGGAAGCGTTTTCACCATCATGACCATGAGTTATCATATATGGCATTAGTACATTCCTGTTTCTCCAAGTCTGATTTGCAAGTCACTATATATTCATTAAAAGTCAGATCACGGTAGAAGCCAGAAGGCAAAATATAACCCCTCCTGAGAAATGCATTGTAGTACAACTTCTGCTGGGTTTGAAGGTAAACCATACTTTGTCAACAATATGACATTTCTGGTTGGACACGAACTACCCTATTTCTTATAATTATTCAGACGGCAAAACTTAACTTCAGGCTAATGTGGAGAGAAATTCTGCAAACGTTTACAAATTTCACTGGCTAGCTTTCAGTTCTTGGGATAAATAACATATCCAGGTCACAGAATTTAGCCTCAGTTGACATAAAGATGGATTTTTTCTGCTTCCAAGTCTAAGAAAGCTGTTCGAAAAATTAGAAGAAAGAGGGTACAGTTGCGCAACCTCTGTATGACCTTTGAACACTGGAACTGTGAAATAGGTCATGCATAATGTCAAAATGTGTTCTCATCGATGATTCATAACATTGATATTTCAGTGGACAATACTGATAATATGATCGTGTCGGTATTTCCAGTATTTTACAGGGGATTATGTTTTGCATGTATATTTTTCTGTGTTACGGTAACGTTTACACCTCATTCCCAATACCACAGACCTTTGGTATTCGCCTGAACATATAAGCCAATGCACAGTGAGATAAACATCAGTGGGTCACCTGGAAACAAGGATTTTGTGTTTAAAGTTTTGTTGTTGTGGACTTGCAACGTTGGCAGTAATTGTGTACTGCCGACCAACTCTATAGCTGTTGTTGCTCAGGGCTATTCCAGAAAAAAAGGTATGGGGGGGGGGGGGCGGATGGCAGATTTTTTTACTACCCACCACCCATAGAAATGAATTAACTGCCACAACAAGGACCCACAGAATTCAATTATCTAGGCATCCCACCACCCATAGAAAAAAAACAAAACAAAAACAGATGTTGTTGTTTATGGAGATCACTTCCCGTGCCAATATTTTCAATTTTTTCATGGTTCGCACGGGTCCATAAAAGTTTGTAAAAGTGTTTAATTTTTATATTGAAAATTCAAGTTAGAATTTTTTCCCGTACATCCTTGAATTTTACTGTAATGGGTAAGTATGGTTGGCAGTCCAGCAAAATGAAATAAAAACTCCGACGATCGTTGTTTCTGTCTCCTGTTGTTTTTCCCCTTTCCATCCGAGTCCGTCGCTCCTGTACATATGCTCTGGCCTACAATAGTATATTGCAGAGGTCTATTTATAGCGCTGTTGCCGGAGATACATGTACACGTGATCGACTGGAAGATCTGACGAGTGTAACTTCACCAGGAACGGCACGTCGGACAGCTGTTGTTTTTTCAGTGACAATTTGTTTGAGGCTAATCTGTTGTGATATAAAAAATTGAAAATGTCTGGAAAGTGCAAATTTAACGATGAACGGCTGACTTTGCCAGATTTTAAAGACTGGATAAAAAGAGCTGACGTGAACAAGGCAGCAACTGAAGTGGAAATCGGAATAGAAATACATACGGTTTTTAATAAACTAAATTTCTTTTGCAATAAAATAACGTAATTGAGGTGAGATTCTTTTCCAGTATTAGTGAAGATATTACAATACTTCTGATCTGATTATTGACACAAAAGTTGAATGTCGGTAGAGACGTTTACGTAAGATAGCCCGAGATTATAGGCCGTTTAATAAATGGAATAGGCCTACATTTATTCTACTATATTTTCAAATGAAGCATAGATACATCTGAAACAGATCGATCCAATTTTCAGATTAATTAAAACATAGATCGTGGATTGATGCGGATCATATTAGGCCAAAATATACTTGAATAAAACTGGGTAAACAGGTAAGTGTATGACCAATAATTGACAGAACACCTGCAGTCGAGCCATATTTCAAGCCAGAATAACGATCGGAGAGAGGTAAAAGGGAATTCTTTTTCAGGTTTGAAACGTTTTTATTTTCATGAGTCATGATCTCACTTTTACGAAGGCATAATACATTGCCGTTGTGTTAGCTGAATATATTTTGAAGTGGGAACCGTGAACAAGCGCAAGTTTGGCCCACGTGCCATTCTATCCAAGGATTGATCACGTGATGGCATATGGCGGGAAAATGGTCAAACAACACGTGGCATGTTGAAACTTCCATTCTACAAACCCCACCCAATTCTATGAAAGTATTTTAATACATCTGCTAATCAAGGAACGAATGGATACAGTGAATTGTTAGAAAGGTCAAGCAACTCATGGCTTTCGTTTAGCCGATATTTACCGGCCGGGATGAGCTCGTTCCAGCTGGGAAGATTGTATTGTCTCAGATCAGTTGGCCCTGATATGGGCCTCAGCCGAGTTGGCCCTGATATGGGCCGCTAAATAGTGTCAGGCGCTTGATTAATTTGCTGTTCGTTTTATTGACATAAACAGTTTGAAAAGCCCTTCCACGGTATTTCCCTATGAAGAGCAATCAAGAAATTATTAGGTTTGATTTTCAATCTGAAAACGACGTAATCTGTGTTTCTTCATTAGATCGTTTATATATTTTCCCTTTGACATCAATGGCGAAACTGGGATAGTTGGCCATAGTCTTGTCGGCCGTGACAAAAATTCTGCAAGGTTTCAAGCATGTATTGCAGAGAAAATAAAGAAAATATCAGAATATCTAAGCGACAGAATATGCTCTTGTCGCGTATGTACTAATGTACACGAATTTGTGATTTTAAATTGGCCGAGCGTCCGATGAAGCTAATCTCTTCATTGTCAGCCGATCATTGCGGTCAATTACTCGAACCTAATTTAATGGTTAGAGAGCAGGAAGAATGCATTGCTCTTCCAAGAGAGAAGATAATGATAGGAAATGCAAGAGGCAATGGATAATTCACTAAAAACGATCAAAGATGAAGAAATCCGCCATTTAGCTTCTCGCGTCAAAAGTTACCGCCAAAAAAAAATATTCGAACACATTCGTTTTCCTAAAATTGGCTTGAATTGGGTACTTGAATAATCACTGTAGGACCTTGAAAAGTCACTAAATTTAATGCAAGAAAAGGCATGCGAACCCCGTTTTTTTTTACGTTTTGGTTCATCATTATCATTTGCTACTGATGCCGCCAGATCAACAGGTTCGGAGTTATTCACTGTGACCGCGCCGACCGTGTCAACTGCTTTTTTGAAGCGTAAATAATGTCCTAGTTTTTTCGGAACATTTGTCGCGGAGAAAACAAAGTTCTTCGTCGTTCAGATTTTTTAGTTGATCCATATCGTCGAAACCACTGCTTTGAAAATTATCGTCGGCAAAGTCGGAAGAAAATGGAGGCAAAACTTCGCCTCGGTACGCAATGGGCACATTTATATATATCGCCACATTCGAATATACGACCAGTTTTCACATTATTTTGTAGTAATACAATTTTTAAGTTTCTGGGAACCGATTTAATTCGTGAAACGAACAGGAGACACAACTCTGACAAGATCTCATTCTTCCGAAGAGGGCGCTTTTCACCAAGGTGACTGAATGAGACGATCAGGAACTTCCAGGAAGCCAGCGAGAAATTACATACAAAAGAACAGACAACACAAAATTGCGGGTAGTGTTTTAATAAATAAATGAATGAAAACAACGACCAGACATTGACACCACTGGTTTTATTTACCCACCACCCATAGAATCCATTTCTTTATCAGACCTACCACCCACAGAATTGTATTTCATTTTAGCACGACCACCCATAGAAAAAAAAAGGCTTCCCATCCGCCCCCCCCCCATGCCTTTTTTTCTGGAATAGCCCTCAGATGCTACCGATGAATCACATCTAAGTTATAAGTTTGCTTATAGTTTATATTTGGAATTTCTTTGATTGAATTTGAAAATAACCACATGGGGATTAGAGGACCTACTGATTTCTATCAATTTCAATTTCATTATACTGTCAGAGATCTATACGTATCATATATTTCTGAATCTCCAGATCGAAACAAAAATAAATCCAATGAACACAGCAGGCGTTGTTGCTGTTGTAATTGATCAGATCAGTTTGCTGCCTGGTCTGATCTGTATATGTTTATAACTTGGTTTTTCAGTTATTTCTTTATTTTAGAGATGATTAGATCATTTGATTGAATTTGAATCAAATGATCTCTATTAATATTAAAATCCAATTTCATTGTACCCATGCACGGAGGAGTATTTGCGTTACAATGTAACATGTATACATGCACAGATTAGCCTTATAATGGATGAAGATTAGCCCTAGCTCATGATCTGTCAGAGGGAGATTGGCCTCTCTATTGCACACAACAGTACTTGGACTGAGTCGAATCAGCCCTGTTTCCCTACTGAACTCAGAATTGTACTGTGAACTATCTTGGAGTTATATCTTGGACTTGCACAAGAGTTGAACTATCTTCAAGAATCTTGGAGTTGAACTATCTAGGAGTTGAACTATCTTGAAGTGAATTTCTTTGTGTGTTTAATATTTGTATATTTGTGTTGTATTCTGAACTATCTTCCAATTGATATCTTCTTCCAATTGATATTTTGAAGCTGGATATTTCGAATTTAACTATCGAAGTTGAACTATATCTCGAAGTTGAACTATCTTGGAGTTGAATTATCTAGGAGTTGAGGTTTTCACAAGTTCTGTTTAGATCAATAACTCTCAATTCGCCAAAGCATCAGTACTACAAGTACTTTCATTATCTGCTGTGGTTACAAAGGGACATTTTTTATCTGCGGTAGTTCTCTTGAAGTACATGATGGACTTGCCGAAATTCAGTTTGATGACGCCTGGAACCGTATGTTTAAATCTGGGCCTCAATGACTTTCATACAACCAACCGGAGTCTTCAGAAGAATCCGATCAAGGAATTATTGTAACAAATCAATACTTCTTGATTATCTCTAAAAATTTTGAATATATTTCATGTAGTCTGACATAAATGAATCCCAAATGAAACTAGCTTACAAGCTGTTGATTAGTCATCTCAGAGAGAGGCCGTGTTCAATGACAAAGCTCACCTATACCCAGGACTCTTCCATATGCTATTAGATGTTTCTGTAAACGGAGATCGTCAAATTTCTCAGCCTTCATAAGTACACGGATGATTTCTCCACTGATATAAGCGTCATCAAAGCTGGGGTTTTCAGACATGGGGAACTGACTGTAGATATCCACTGCAGCTAATGGATTTGCTTTCATCAGCATATCAGCAGCTTCAATGTAGGCATCATGGACCTATTCAAACAATAGAAGCATAATGACAAGATAGATAGCATGCAAGGTATGCTATCTTCAGAGTCTATTTCTAGAGCCACACCTCAAGCTAGGCTTGGTATAGTAGCCTACTAGTTGTCTTCAAAGGAAGGTTGTCAATTTATAAATAGACATGAGACATCGTCAACTCCATTTGAATTTTGACATGTGTCACAGAAGTAGGTTATTCATTGGCTGATCTATATATCGGGCCACCTACTATCACCTATACACAATCGTTGAGTAGTTTGATTGGTTTGTAGATGCAATTTACATCTCAGATTGTGAAGGTTTTAGGTTGTCTAATATAGCAAGGATAGTTTGAAGTGTGAGAGTAGACAGTGACTTGGTGTATAGAGATGACGTAGGTATAAGCTTAACTAGGTAGTATGTGCCAGGACCTTCTTCAAGTAATCACCATCAACATATATGTCAAGAACTGATTTCAATATTACAGATATTTTGTGAGTCTTGGAGCCATCCTCTTGCACTCCTGAAAAATGAAATACAAGAGCAAATTTTCCACTGGATGAGTCCATTTTAGTTTGGGATGAATTTTCACAGTTCAATTCCGTATGAAAGATTCCACTGTAAAAGCTGACATGGGGATGTGATGTCATGGCTAATGGCTTCACCTACTGATTACACAAATTTGGTTAAGGGGACTCAATATGGGTTACCTATAAAACATTCAATGTATGATTGTTTTGGTGAGCGAGTTTCCCAGCCGGGGTTTGAACCACTGACCCCGCGCTTTCAAGACTAATACTCTACTGACTGAGCTGAAGGGAAATTCCCACTAGCTACAAGCTAGTACAGGCACTCATGAACCGGCTTCAGACCACACTGACCTCCCCATCATGATGAACCACCATCCTCATCCCACAACTCAACTCAACAATCAGGTAATCATCATCCACACGTCCTACATATCCTCAACGCGACAACCTGATCATCGACAAACCCAATCTCTATCCCGAGATGATGCTACCGTCGATGACAATGTTGTAGTAGTCAAGTTCCCCAGCCAGGGTATGAACCACCAACCCCTCGCTTTCTGACTGAGCTAAACGGAAATTCCTGATAGCCACAAGCTAGTACAGGCACTCATGAACCCACTCCCTACCACAAGATTTTGAATGCATGTAACCATATAGTTACAGAAGAGTTATGGTAACCTGTTATAGGTTTCAAGGAAATGATACATCGTATCCCTGTGAAATGAAAGTCAGTTTTGTGGATCCTAAAAGCTGCTGAGAGAAATGCTTCTGCCCTGTTCAAGTCTTTCACCTCCAACTTCGTATTAATACTTGAGCAATTCCATTTTACCATCCATCAACTGAAGGTGTTCACAGAGGGACTAAAAGACATTGATGTCTTCAAGGACTGATTTTGTAACTACAACTCAGTTTCAAAATGATGGAGTGAATAATAAAATGTCATGTACACTTTCTCCTGTCGCTTCTATTTTCTTGTAGTGTGTTGACCTTTTTACAGAAAAAAGTGAACGTCACATTGTTTCTTGGCAACGTGCAAGGTGCCTGTCACAACAATGCAGTGAATAAAACAAATTTGTTGCAATGTAGCGTCACAAGGGGCAATATGCAGTGACTCTATAGGTTGAAAATAACTCTAAAATGGGTAAAAGAATTCCACGAACATGGTATAATTTATATTTTTACAGCATTATCTTGAATCTGATGTACACATACAAACTTACTACATATAATTTCAAAGTTCTATTATGTACAAAGTTTGATTACATTTCGTATGTGTGGATCCTACAAGATTGTATACCTCTGGTGCCATTGTGATGACTTGTTGATAGTATTTTTGAGCCTCCTCTGTTTGCTCCAATGCTCTATGGACACGGGCAAGTCCCAAACGGGGCTGATATGATGTCTTGTTCATAGGACCCTGACCTACTGATTTGGACTGGACAGCAGACTGAGTTGGACTGGAGGCTTTCTCTGTTGGACTAGGTGATTTACATTCAGATTTTTCTGAAATGTTCGAAAAATTTGCTTACCAAATAAGGATGTCAAGTGAAAATATTGAATACTCAAATTGAACAGCTCTTATGAAATGACTACCCGTGGGAGAGTTATATGAACCAAAGGTTAAAAGTACAGCCTTTTAAACTGTTCAAACCTTAGAAACTTTGCCAATTGAAAGCAGGCATGTGTTGCTGCTGGCATAGATTTCTGTTTCATACTTTATCGTTTCTGCCTATGCTTATGCTATGGGGAAATAGAGAGAGAGAATTCAATGTAACGTCACATTCAGCTATGGGGGAATATGTTAACTAATATGAATTCAAGTGCCCTATTATTATTTCCAGAATGGAACATTTATGCTTAAAGTCATAATGATTTTGCCAAATTCTAAGTCGAAAATATGTCATTCATGACTAGTAAAATGAGTTACTGTTGGACCCATGAGGTAGCAGCTGGTAGGAGACTAGTGAGAATTCATTGTTATATATGTTTCAAGCATGCTTGAATGATACATCCGTAATCCCATAATGCCAACAGATGGCATATGGTGGTGTCAAAAGTTCAAAGTTGTTTGCAGACAAGGCCCAGAACTGAACTGGTCCCACCTGTAGACTCAATTTCATAAAACGCAATCCCAAGCAACATCTCAGCACATCTGCATACCAAGTATGAGAAGAATCCGAAAATGGATCCTCAAGTAATAGCTCAGAAACAAAATTTTGATTTTGACACCAGGTGGCAGCAACTATAGGGGCAAGCGGTTGAAATACAATCCCAAGCAACATCTCATGGAATATATTGTATGAATACCAAATTTGAGAAGAATCTGATGAGTGGTCCTCAAGTTATAGACTGGAAATGAATTTCAGATTTTGTCCCCAAGAGGCGCCACCTGTAGATGCAAGTGATCGAAATGCGATCCCAATCGTCATCGCATGGCGTGGTATATGCATGCCAAATTTGAGAAGAATCCAATGAGCGGTTCTCAAGTGGGCAAAATGCAATCTCATCCGATATCGTACTGCATTGTATATGAGGATACATGTCATTTCATACCCAAACCAATTCGACCCTAACCGTTTCGTACCTTAACCTTTTCGTACCCAGACTGTTTTGTACCATATCTTATATCGGTAATCTCGTATCACTGTCTACGTTAACAGACAGCCAAATATCTCCCGGAAGTTATATGCATAACTTGTAAAAGAATACTTAAGAAATATTGAATAAAAATGTACACATAACTTACGAAGACTATTGCATCGGTCGAGTCAACTTGGAATACCGGCTGTAGGTGGGAAAGGACACAAGAAAAAACATGCTTCATTCCCCTTCCCCTTCTGTACTTATTGGTAAGATTCAGAATATTTGTTCCGTGTGTTGTTTTCCAAAAAATCAATTGAGTGTTAAAACTTTAAGAAAAATACTCACTAGAACATAATGAAAGTACTTAAAGTACTGATGTCTGGATCGCCAATAATGGATTTAAAGTTTCAAAACGTTTCAGCTGGCATGTTTCAGCCGATAGCAGATGTATGGATAAATGTGGAGATTTTCACCAAGTTGTGGACGAGTCTGTTTCGGAAATCACAACTGGAACACAGAGTTTAGTCTTCAAGGAAGTGAATTTGTGAAGGCGGCTCATTTAGAAATATGCCAGGTCTTCATGGTAGCAAGAAACTATCTACAGTAATATGCTTTAAAGTGGATCGTCTGCGTCAATGTCTTCTACCAGTTTTTGCGAGCAGATTTTCATAATTCATGCAATTCTATTGTGACAAAACGACAAATATGCGAGGAGACTGGATAGTTTTATTAACTAGTTTTATTAATAGTTCTGTGTAGCACAGATATTTGCAAGAGCTGCATGAGTTTGCGTTAAGTCCCCAAGATTACTTATATATGCTTGCATGGTGTTTATAGTAAATTTGTTTGTTGACAACGATAGCGTTGGAGAGACAATTTGTGCGAAAATTCCTGTTGTTGTTGCTGCACGATCATTGCGTATATAATTCAGTTTGAAAAAGTTTGAACACCACCAACACCAAAACTTTTCGAAAGCGGTACCTGACAAATTCTGTTGTTTCCGCTTTCGGAAAGTTTTGTTGTTCAAACTTTTTGAAACTAAATTATATTCGGTGAGCATAAATTTGCACTGAACAAGATCCGGTCAAGTTCACAAGATGAGAAAACTGTAAATACTATTGTTGTTGCTTCGACACATATCTCCTCTGGAAATATATTCCATGCAGTATGCGTACACATTAAAATAGTAACGAACGCCGACTTCACGGGAAAGAACGTACGAGTGTTGAAAACTGGGGTCTTCATAATCCCAGAACCTGAAACTGTCAAGTGCGACACTCAGATCAAGGATCAAGGAACAAGATTTGCAACGTCTGCTCGTACAGCAACATTAACAGGGATTTTCGCACAAGTTGTCTCTATCGTTGTCAACAAACAAATTACGAACTATAAACACCAGGCATATATATTATAAGTAATTTGACTTACCGCAAACTCAGACAGACGTATCTTTATATATGTGATTGGCATCATTATTGTATGTAATTCTAACTCCTGTGACTGGGCAAGTTCCTCTTTTAACAGTAGTAACCTATTTCACTTAAGTCGAAAAGGTCTGAAGATAGTGCAGCACAACATACAGCACCTCCTTCCTAAGCTAGATGAACTGAAATTTACCATTTTCCATCCTGATAACCTTTTTGATATCATCTGCTACACTGAAACTTTTCTTACTTCTGTCACTGCTGACTCTGACCTCAACTTAGATGGTTATACCATAGATAATCTCCGTAAAGATCGGGTGGATCAAGAAGGTGGTGGCATTCTCATTTACATGTCTACATCAATATCATACTCCAGGAAGTCTGACTTGGAAATTAGTAACATCGAGTCTATGTGGCTGGAAGTTCAACGTGGTAAAGAGAAACCCTTTTTGCTCTGTACTGTATATCGCCCCCCAAAATCTCTGATTCATTGGTATGATCTCTTTGAAGCTGAATTGGCCAATGCACTCTCCACCAACATGGAAGTTATTATAGTTGGAGACCTTAACATAGATTACCTTTTACCCAATTCCTTACCGCCACGATGGAAAACTATCACAGTTACACATGACTTGAAGCAACTTATCACTGAACCCACAAGAGTCACCCCTACCTCCAAATCCTGTATAGATCATGTATATACTAACCTACCCTCCAACATTATTGAAATCAAAGTACCTCAATATGCTATAAGTGATCACTACCCAACATGTTTTATCAAAAATAATCATTGTAGAGTCCCAAAACGCAGACATGTCTACCTTTCGTATCGATGTTTTACTAAATTTAATGAGGAAGATTTCTTGAAGGACCTTGCCACAGCCCCTTTCTCATGCATTCAATCTGAATCAGATCCTGACTTAGCCTTGAAGGCTTGGTATGCCATCTTCAATTCTATCATAGATCGCCATGCTCCAAAGAAAACTAGACGAATTAAGTACTACAAGCAGCCAGAATGGTTTAGTGCTGAGATTAATGATGCTAGGAAGAAAAGAGATTATTTCCATCGACGCAAAGATAAGGACAACTACCAACTTTGGAGAAACAAAACTAAAAGTCTCATTGAACTCTCAAAATCCAATCTCATAAAATCTGCGGTAGAAAATAAGACAAAACCGAAGGAACTTTGGAAAATGATTAATAAGCTCAGCGCTAAAAACTCTGGGGTAAATTATCCTACCAAGCTAGTAACCGATGATATAGAAATAACAAACACAACAGAAATTGCCAATACTTTGAATAACCACTTTATTGACACCATTAATGGTCTTCAAGAATCCAATAACCATGATTGCGATTTGACTGAACTCCGGGCGTACACTCAGTCTAAACTATCATCTGATACCAAGTTTCAGATCAAGTTTGCCTCATGTAATGAGATCTTAAATAGCCTCAAGCAGCTCAATGTCTCAAAGTCTACTGGCATGGATGATGTAGGTCCTTACCTCCTCAGGCTATCAGCAAACTACATCTCACCATCTTTGACTTACATCATCAACCAATCAATAGCAACTGGTGTATTTCCACAGGAATTCAAAAAAGCGAGAATAATGCCAGTTCATAAAGCTGGCAGTAAAACATCTCCTGACAATTATAGGCCAATCTCCATTCTATCGACCCTATCCAAAATCTTTGAGCGGCACATCTCAAATCAATTGAAAGATTTCCTTGATGGCAATAATCTTCTTCATCCGTCCCAGTCGGGTTTTCGGCCTAAACATTCGTGTCAAACTACACTAACCCAAATAACAGATGAATGGCTCTATCAGCTAGATGAAGGCAATGTTACAGCTTCTGTCTATATTGATCTTAAAAAAGCTTTTGACATGGTGGACCATGATATCCTCCTCCAGAAATTATCACTCTATCACTTTGATGATTCTGCATTGTCTTGGTTCGGTTCCTATTTGGGCCACCGTCAACAGAAAGTTTCTCTTGGGAAGACTTCTTCCAGACTACGTGATATACAATTTGGTGTTCCACAAGGATCCATCCTAGGTCCACTCTTATTCCTTATTTTCATCAATGATCTTCCATTACATGTTAAGGCCTCTAACTTGCAACTCTTTGCTGATGATACTACTATCCACACTTCTGCATCAAGCCTATTCTTAATTGAGAAGGTCCTAGCTGAAGACTTAGGCCTAATCCAGCTTTGGTGTAAACAAAATAAAATGATCATAAACACATCCAAAACTAAATACATGACACTAGGGACTAAACAGCGACTTCTTTCTCTCGATGCTGTAAATACAGACCTTCACCTCGATGTTGATGGTTTTCAGGTTTCTAAGGTTGAAAATCATAAACTTTTAGGAGTGTTTATTGACGAAAATTTATCATGGGGTAAGCAGATTGATTCTGTGTGTTCTCGCATAGCTTCAAAATTATCTCTGCTCAATAGAATTAAGAAGCACTTGCCCAGGGAAACAAGAGTACTGTTTTTCAATGCTTATATCCAGCCACTCATGGATTACTGCTTAACTGTGTGGGGAAATGCTACGAAAGAAAATCTAAATCGTGTCTTACTCCTACAAAAACGTGCAGCACGTATCATTCTTGATGTCTCCTTTGACACTCCAAGTGCAGATCTCTTCATTCAGTTGGGTTGGCCAAATATCCATGATCGGCTAAAACTGCAAAAGGCAATCTTGATGTATAAAGTGGTTAACAAACTTGTCCCTGCCTACTTATATACCAATTTCAAATCCACTGAGAATATTTATTCTAGGTCTCTTCGTTCCACAGGAAACAATAATCTGTTTATACCAAGGCCATCTACAGAAAAATTCAAACGTTCGCTAATATATTCAGGTCCTATATTATGGAACTCCTTACCGCCAGCAGTGAAGGCCTCCTGCGACGTTAAATCCTTTAAAAAGAATATGTGTTCGTACCTCAAAACGGCTACGTAATTATAATTGGCCTGTACCGTAGCAAATTTTTAGGGACTTGGGAGTTGTCTGCTCCTTATTCTGTAGCTTCAGCAGTCTGTGCTTCTTTATTAATTGTGTTATTATTGTAGATATATTTGTGCTTTGCACTTTCTGGTGCTTTCCTGTTGTTGTTTGAGGAACTCATGTAAGATTGGTTCGCCAAATGTCCTTCCTCGTTAAATAAAGTATTATTATTATATTATATTATTATTATTACGCAAAACCGCAGAGACGGCAAACACCACGAGGTGAGCAGCTTACCATATTACCAGGTCATCAATTTACATTTACAACAGTCTATGGTGACAGCACAGCGCTGGTATGAGTTAGGTCATAGTGGGCGCTGAGAACCGGGTTTGAGCCGATCGTCGGAACCAGAGAATGCAAAGAACAAAAAATAGTCCACGGATTCAAGCCATCCCTGGGTGAAGAAATGAATATGAAATACACTCAAATTCAGATTTCGTTTTATTTCTAGTTAACATGAAACGATTACGACTGTTTTTTCTTCATTTTCTGGTTAATACCCTGATATATGACTCAAACACAGTGATAATCACTGGCGGAGTGATACAGGTTAACACGGGGTCATTGCATTATAGTGCACATACACATTTTCAGATCTGTGTGATTAGACAATTAACGAAGTACCGTAATCCTTTCCCTTTAATCGCCTACTCATTACAATAGGGGTGATTTACCCGCTGCTAATCCACGATACTGGGCGATAATCCCCTATATTCAACACTCAGTGGGCTTAATGTCAGCAAGGTGAAGACGTGGTATTCAGACGGGACTTTCAAAGTTGTAAAGAGCCCTTTCGTCCAGATGTTCTCCATTCATCTCAGATGATTTTATATTCTTAAATCTGTTTGATTATTATAAATTTTATCATCATTTTGTGAAATATATATATATATCATGTAATAGAAAAGATATTGTTCTCTACTGTGATAAATCTGCTTATCATGTCAAAAAATATATCTGTAAATTTCTTATGTTTATTTGTGAGATCGGCATTCTAATAAAAAGATGTATTAACTTAAATAATGGTCTTTGTTTCACTTGAATATTTGTTGTTATCTGATTGATCTGATCATTGTCAAGAACTTCTATTTACCTTACAAATCTTAGATCCGAGTACTGTTCATATGTCTGTGAACACCAAAGTGAACAGTGTTCACTCCCTGAGCGGACGTACCGGAGTCGTCTAATCACCGTACGGCTTTCTCGTAGTATCGGTCGTATAAACAAAAGTATTTCAAGATGGAAATTCCTCCCCAACAGTATATTTTCAAATCTATTTATTCAGTTACCATGTACACAATGTTTAATACGAATTAATTGTATATATATGGTACAAAAAGGTTTGGGTACGAAAAGGTTAGGGTACGAAACGGACTGGATACAAAGTGGTTGGGTACGAGGTGGTTTGGGTACCAAGTGGTTTGGGTACAAAATGACCAGTTTCCGTATATGAATACCAAATTTGAGAAGAATCTGATGAGTGACAAGTTATAACCCAAAAATGAATTTTAAATTTTGCCACCAAGTGCAAGTGAGTGAAACACAATCCCAATCATCATCTCATGGCATGGTATGTGCATATCAAATTTGAGAAGGATCTGATGAGCAATTCTCAAGTTATTGCGTGGAAACCATTTCAGATTTTGCCACCAGGTGGCGCCATCTGTAAGCGCAAGTGGGTGAAACACAATCCAAAGTGACATTTCATGGCATGGTATATGCATACCAAAATTGAGAAGAATCCGCTGAGCAGTTCTCTGCCCGGAAACAAATTTTGAATTTTGCTACCAGATGGCGTAATCCCAAGTGACTTTTCATGGCATGGTATATGCATACAAAATTTGAGAAGAATTTGATAAGCGGTTCTCAAGTTACTGCGTGGAAACAAATTTTGGACGGTCAGACAGTCAAGTGGAATCCAATATACCCCCCCCCCCTCCTCCCCCCCTCCCCCTCCAACTACTTTGACATCCGGGGGTATAAAAATACTCTCCAGCAATATGCATTGGCGGAAATGGAAAAGTATGAACCAGAAATTTATGCCAGGAACCACAGAGTGGGTCATCAATCAGGAAGCATTCGTCGTTTAAAATTTATATGAAGTAAGGGACATTGCAGTTGAAGTACCAAAAAATCTCAGATAACCTTACCTTCAGGTTTTGATGGTGCACATTTATGAGCCGAGGATGTTGCCTTGACACCAGACTTTGAGGCTGTCACAGGGGCTGTCTTACCAACTGCAGGCTTAGTAGGTGCTCCCTGATAATAATATGAATGGTCAATATTAGTGTAGAATATACAAAAATTGCTGAATGAAGTATGTACTCATTCAAACTCTACAAACCTGGCTATGATCTGCAATGCAAAATTCAGAAACTATTACCAGATGCATTTATAGAACATATGCATCAGTGAAACAGTCATGTATGTGGACACCAGATTGCCCTTGATATAAAAAGATTTATCGATATCAAATCCAGCAGAAAGTTTACCCTTGAAGAAGCTGCTCCTCTGTTTCCCTGAGTAGCCCCCCTGGTGGCACCTCTTGCTGCTGCAGCCCCTCGAGTTGCCCCACCTCTCACTGATGTGGTGGCAGCTAGCAAATAGAAAACCAAATCCATCAAAATCAATTGGTTTCAATTTCATGTATGCAATAAAGATACAAATTGGGGAAGTCATTTTTAATACATTTTAAAGATGTAATCAGCCTCAAAATCGATAGATTTTGTAAACTCTCCCCTGTGCGTTTTTCAGCAGGGAAGATTACTAAAGCATCATATGTATTATATTTGATGATAGTGGGATCGCCATAAACAACGAATGCGAGAATATCTTGTCAGAGAAATTTGAAACTCTGCCCGCTTCGACCGGTTTTCTCTTTCGCCATCGAGTTTGTGTTGTACACAATGAGTAAAATGATGTCACTCTGCGACGTACGAGTGATGTAGCGATGCTCACAAATTTGATTGCTGAACAGCTGCAGCCATAGGATAAAGTCATGGCTCGTGCCTAAGGTTCGGTAATGTCGCATAGCATACGTTGGTAGAATGCACCACACGTGACGGTGTGTATGCTGACAAGGCCATGGAAAAATAAACGGCATGCCATGCCTTTTATTTTTAAAGATCAATTTCTTCTATTTGCTTGTGAATGGTAGAAACAAGTTTAGTATTTTCTGATGGAATGTGTTTCATTTTTGTCACTTTCGCTGAGTTTGAGAGACATCGATTTCAGTCTAGATATGAGGCTGATTACATCTTTAACTGGTAAAATTGGCAAACCACTATCCTACATGTCATATGTGTTCTAACAAATATACATTTGAACTACATGTATTATTAATTACTGAGGGGGTTACACCAATCAGCAAGACTGATTTCTAGATACGTGATTAGATTTTTATAAGCGCCTTTACTATGAAAAAACGTTACGAAGTGGCAAGTGCCTGTACTTACCTCCCCTGGCAGGTGTGGTAGCAGCTCCACGTCCTCTTGCTCCCCCTCTCCCTGCAGGTGTAGCCCCAGGTTTAGTAGCGCCGACTTTAGCCAATTCTGTGGCTTTACGTTTCTCATCCTCTTCTTTCACTTTCTGCTGCCACCATTGCTGTTCTGTGAGAACAAATGAAACAAGGTAAAACACTCAACTTGAATATCTCTGAATAATAGATCCTGATTGGCAGAGTAAATTCATAACCTCAACCAAACTGGATTGATCCATATCATGGTCACCTGAGCAGTCCAAAGGCACAGCCATCTCCTCTTTCTTCCTTCTCAAATACTCACCATTGGTACATTGCCAAAAATACCCTACTTATTCAAGATAATGCCCTAAAATTTTCTTGAAATAAGATAATTTTACTCAAAATAAGTGAAATTTTAAGAAAATTTGAAGATTTTTTTTCTTGTTTAAGTAAAATATTCTTACCCCACTCCAAAATTTACTTAAACAAGAAAAAAAATCTTAAAATTGAAGAATTTTTCTTTAAAAAATCTTGTTTTAAGAAAACTTCTTATATTTTAAGATTTTGTTTTCTTGTTTAAGTAAAAGTTGGAGTGGGGTAAGAATATTTTACTTAAACAAGAAAACAAATCTTAAAATTTCACTTATTTTGAGTAAAATTATCTTATTTCAAGAAAATTTTAGGGCATTATCTTAAATAAATAGGGTATTTTTGGCAGTGTAGCATGCCACGGTGACTGGGACAGGATATAATTAAAGGATTGCTTCACTCAATTCAAATACACTTCTGTCGTGAAGGGGTGTACTTATGAATAAAATGTGCCAAATATATCTTGCCAGTGAAGACCGGAAATATTATTTTATAATACAAGTATCAAATAACGTCACACCAACGTCACATAGAATTCTAAATTGCGTCGAAGGTTAAGGCCCCTGATGTCGTCATAATGAAAGAGCAGGAAACAGAAGAAATATCGATTTTTATATGAGTATACCATTAACATTGAGCGTATGAACAAATTCCACCACTGTATTAGATAATGAATGGTATCGAATTTTAACAATGAACAGCTCGTTGTGGAAGTTGTGTTGGGCCAGTCTGCAAATGACGCTCTAATCCTTAATACAGCGTCATCAGTTCTAGCACCTTCGTTTTCGTTTAGGACCGACTGTGGAAAATATGGCAGCGCCCAGATGCTCGGGAATAAGACACAGAAATGAATAAGTAATATTTTTCTGTCTTAATTGGCAAGACATACACTTTGTGTTTAAGTAAAAGCCTTTACAATAGAAACATATTTGAACTGAGTGAGGAATTCCTTTAATTACCTGTGATTTCCTGAGGAGTGTCTCCAATAGCAGGTTTTCCCTCCAGGTGAACACTGGCCAGGTATGACCCCTTGGCTTCCTGAAGGAATCTGTTGGTTGTCTCCCCTGGGGGACTGTTCTCATACTGGGTGAACTGGGCAGTACCCAGCATGTACAGGGAATAGCTCAGACAAGGCTGGATTACAACTAGTTTTTGACACGTCTGTTGGAAAATGACATTAAAACTGATATCAGTTACCAAACTTGGGATAAGGGAGAGTTGGGATAAGGGGCGTCCATAAAGCATGTATGCCGGGGTGAAAGTGGGGTGGGAGGGAGAAGGTGCACTACGTTTAAATAGCGTGCAGGGGGAGGAATGTGAAGGGGACATAAGCCATACATGTATGTACGAAAGAGAAAGAAAATAAACTCACAATAAGCAGAGTGTACATCAGTCCCGGATGTCATTGCATTGATCAAATGAAATTCAATTGCAGCGGAGGATAGTCGTTCATTGTGAATCACTGGTGCTTGAGTTTAGAATAATTAGGTTCACTTTTATCTGACTATTTCGCTGTTGGTATGACCTCCTGAATCCCCTTTGTGGTCCCCTGAGGCTGTTGCCTGTAACTGAAGGTATCTTCTTTCAAGCTCCCAATAGGGGCCCTCGGTGGCCGAGTGGTCTAAGGCACTTCGCTGGTGACCGCTAGCCTCACACCACTGAACCGGCACGGGTTCGAGCCCAGCTGGTCCATGTGTGAAAGTTTGTCAGTTACTTGCCGAAGGGCAGTGGTTCTCTCCGGGTACTCCGGCTTCCTCCACCAACCAAACTGACTGTCACCATATGAGTGAAACAAACTTGAGTGTGACATTAAGCCAAATTCCCTCCCTCCATAAGGCTCCCAATACCTGTATCCACCTTTCCAAATGGGGTACCAAGGGGATATTTGATGCCTGTAAATTGAGGCCTACTTTAGTATCCGAGTCAGCATATATAAGTACAGGGGGGAAGGGGGCCATCACATGCAGGAAGCGTTCAGGTGGAGGGAAGGGGTGTCAAAAATCCTGGATTGTAAATATGAATACTTTATGGATACCAGTAAAAGTTAAACCAAGGAGTTAAATACAAGCAAACATGTTTCCATGTTCGACTCCAAACCAACATGTCATTACTCAATACATCTTTGTGCTCCAAAAGGTAAATTTCTTCAGATTTGTGTCTGCTACAAAAAGAAACAACTTTTGAGAATGATGGTCCTCAGGCTTCTGGTAGAATGGCGAAACATTGTGTCTAACTGACCATCGATTTACTGCTGCCCCAAAGTCAAACTCTCCTGTAAATGTCACAACTAGGCACGGTGACCTTTACCATCATGTACCTTAACCATAATGTACCTCAACCATCATGTACCTTAACTCTCCTGTAAATGTCACAACTAGGCACGGTGACCTTTACCATCATGTACCTTAACCATAATGTACCTCAACCATCATGTACCTCCACCATCATGTACCTCCACCATCATGTACCGTAACCATCATGTACCTTAACCATCATGTACCTTAACCATCATGTCCCTCATCCATCATGTCCCTCATCCATCATGTACCTTAACCATCATGTACCTTAACCATCATGTCCCTCATCCATCATGTACCTTAACCATCATGTCCCTCATCTATCATGTACCTTAACCATCATGTCCCTCATCCATCATGTACCTTAACCATCATGTCCCTCATCCATCATGTACCTTAACCACCATGTCCCTCATCCATCATGTACCTCATCCATCATGTACCTTAACCATCATGTACCTTAACCATTATGTACCTTAACCATCATGTACCTTAACCATCATGTCCCTCATCCATCATGTACCTCATCAATCATGTACCTTAACCATCATGTACCTTAACCATCATGCCCCTCATCCATCATGTACCTCATCTATCATGTACCTTAACCATCATGTACCTTAACCATCATGTACCTTAACCATTATGTACCTTAACCATCATGTCCCTCATCCATCATGTCCCTCATCCATCATGTACCTTAACCGTCATGTACCTTAACCATCATGTACCTTAACCATCATGCCCCTCATCCATCATGTACCTCATCCATCATGTACCTTAACCATCATGTACCTTAACCATCATGTACCTTCTCCATCATGTACCTCATCCATCATGTACCTTAACCATCATGTCCCTCATCCATCATGTACCTTAACCATCATGTACCTTAACCATCATGTACCTCCACCAGCATGTCCCTCATCCATCATGTACCTTAACCATCATGTACCTTAACCATCATGTCCCTCATCCATCATGTATCTCATCCATCATGTACCTTAACCATCATGTACCTTAACCATCATGTACCTCATCCATCATGTACCTTAACCATCATGTACCTCCACCATCACGTCCCTCATCCATCATGTACCTTAACCATCATGCACCTTATCATGTACCTTAACCATCATTTACCTCCACCATCATGTCCTTCATCCATCATGTACCTCAACCATCATGCACCTTAACCATCATATATCTATACCATCATGTACCTTAACCA
The DNA here is from genome assembly GCA_036873755.1 of Hanleya hanleyi. Taxonomy (NCBI): domain Eukaryota; kingdom Metazoa; phylum Mollusca; class Polyplacophora; order Lepidopleurida; family Hanleyidae; genus Hanleya; species Hanleya hanleyi. The sequence goes on from JAVTVY010034262.1 coordinate 64,536, forward strand.
TCATGTACCTTAACCATCATGTACCTTAACCATCATGTCCTTCATCCATCATGTACCTCATCCATCATGTGCCTTAACCATCATGTACCTTAACCATTATGTACCTTAACCATCATGTCCCTCATCCATCATGTACCTTAACCATCATGTACCTTAACCATTATGTACCTTAACCATCATGTACCTTAACCATCATGTCCCTCATCCATCATGTACCTCATCCATCATGTACCTTAACCATCATGTACCTTAACCATTATGTACCTTAACCATTATGTACCTTAACCATCATGTCCCTCATCCATCATGTACCTTAACCATCATGTACCTTAACCATTATGTACCTCATCCATCATGTACCTTAACCATCATGTACCTTAACCACCATGTACCTTAACCATCATGTACCTCATCCATCATGTACCTTAATCATCATGTCCCTCATCCATCATGTACCTTAACCATCATGTACCTCATCCATCATGTACCTTAACCATCATGTACCTCATCCATCATGTACCTCATCCATCATGTACCTTAACCATCATGTCCCTCATCCATCATGTACCTTAACCATCATGTACCTCATCCATCATGTACCTCATCCATCATGTACCTTAATCATCATGCACCTTAACCATCATTTACCTCCACCATCATGTCTTTCATCCATCATGCACCTTAACCATCATGCACCTTAACCATCATGTACCTTAACCATCATGTACCTCATCCATCATGTACCTTAACCATCATGTACCTTAACCATTATGTACCTTAACCATCATGTCCCTCATCCATCATGTACCTTAACCATCATGCACCTTAACCATCATGTACCTTAACCATCATGTACCTCATCCATCATGTACCTTAACCATCATGTACCTTAACCATTATGTACCTTAACCATCATGTACCTTAACCATTATGTACCTTAACCATCATGTCCCTCATCCATCATGTACCTTAACCATCATGTACCTCATCCATCATGTACCTTAACCATCATGTACCTTAACCATTATGTACCTTAACCATCATGTACCTTAACCATTATGTACCTTAACCATCATGTCCCTCATCCATCATGTACCTTAACCATCATGCACCTTAACCATCATGTACCTTAACCATCATGCACCTCATCCATCATGTACCTTAACCATCGTGTACCTTAACCATCATGTACCTCCACCATCATGTACCTTTTCCTGAAGAGTGAGTAGTTCCATATTCTGTGGAATTGTAGAATGTCTGATCAGGGCTGACAACTGATGACATCTTTGTGCGATCAACTTCTCATTTCCTGCCTCACTTTTTGATAAGATATCCAGGAGATTGGAGTGTGCTTCTAATAACACCCACTCTATCTGTTTGTAGGTGTCACCTCTACAAATGGAGGGCAGCACCTGTGATGCCACAAGGGCAGCCCTGGAGAGAGAAGGCAACACCATCAAGCTGTGCAATGTTTCATATACAACTGGCACTCTAATTGAATTTGATTTAATTGAATTAATTGAATGCATGAATCGTCATTCATGCATGCAATGTTGTACAAACAGTTCATTTACCAGTCAAATTTGTCACAGAATTTTCAACAAATCTGGGATTCCTAAAACAACCAGCACTGACATTTGCAAAATTTACACCGCATTCATATACAGAGCTGATGCAGTAACATTCCCTAAATGTCAATTCCTGCGCAAGTGAAATAACACCATCCAGAATTTCAGTAATTTATTCCAGTAAAATTCTATTGTACAGGCCTTCAATTTACCAAAGAGCCTCCCATCTAGTCTGACTGTTGTACCCAGACAGACTATTGCTCTCCTTCGTCTAATCACCCTTACGTTAAAGATGAACCAGATTTTAATACACGCAAAAATAATGAGAATATATCAAGTGTGTACATCATACAAAAGCTCTTCATTCAAGAAATTAACTTTCTCCTGGTGTATGAAAAATCCCACAGATAACAATTACAGACATTTCAGCGCACTCACGTGTGAAACACATCCTGTGCCATCATGCAGTCTTTATAGTCAGGGTTTCGTTGTACGAGTCGACCCAGCTGAATTACACCTCGCAATATGTTCACGTTGCTGGGTCTCAACAAATTCTCCGCATGAAGACACTTCACACCTGCACCTCTGAAAAACGAAGTAAAGTCTTGCAGCTGTTTTAGGTGATTAAATCTACTGTATTAATGATGTCTTTGGGTGTAGTAGGATTTGTACATTCTGTTAATTAAAATTGATAGCCAATTTGAACCATTTTTGTCATCTGTGGCACATTAGTGAATTTGTGCAAGTGCTGCTACATTCTTCTCACATGTCATTCATGCATGGTGTAGATTTGTATACTGTCACTGCATGGAAAGGAGATTGACCTGTGTATTATCTATCAATTATTGGCTGTTTCCGAGGTATCTATCTCCCTATAATCTCTGGATGTGATGTCCTCTTCATAAGACACTATTGGGAGATGGATCCCAACGGAACGGACAATAACCAAATGTCTTACCTTACTTGAATGAGACTGTAATAGTCTCAGTTAAAGATACGTAACCCCCGTGAGGCAGTTTTTTACACCCCTTGATAATTTGTCTTCTGTAGCAATAAATATTCAACACAACAATAATAATATATATGTTTTATGAAGGCATATGTCCTGAGGAATTTCCTATGTAATTTACATAACCTTTGCTACTACCATGTAGAAATACGAAGCTGCGCATCTGAAAACCCCTCGGCTCTGGGCGCCAGCCATTCATAATGTATTCAATATGAACCAAGATTTCAGGAACACCAAGCAGTCAAGTGACAAATATACAGATTCTGAAGAATTTTGCAATTAGAAATGGCCTCCAAGGTTTCCGTCCAATCAGAGAAACTGGTATTCATTACATAAGTCTCTTGATGCATCGATGATGTATACCAAATTTCACATCAAGCATTTGAACGTTATCAGAGATAGAGATCATTAATGATTTTGCATAAATTAAAGATGGCCGCCCATCCTTCCCGCCACTCAGAGGAACTGATGTGGTTATTCATTGCAAAGTCTCTTGATACATCGATGCTGTATACCAAGTTTCATATAGAACACTGAAATGGTATCAAAGATATACATCATTAAAGATTTTGCATAAATTAAAGATGGCCATCAAGATTTCCGCTCAATCAGAAAAAAACAGAACCGTCATTTATCGTAAGTCTATTGATGCATCGATGATGTATACCAAATTTTACATCGAGCACTTGAACGGTATCAGAGATAGAGATCATTAATGATTTTGCATAAATTAAAGATGGCCACCCATCCTTTCCGCGCACTCAGAGGAACTGATGTCGTTATTCATTGCAAGTCTCTTGATACATCGATGCTGTATACCAAGCTTCGTATAGAACACTGAAATGGTATCAAAGATATATATCATTGAAGATTTTACATAAATTGAAGATGGCCACCAAGGTTTCCGCCCAATCAGAAACACCAGAACTAAGTCTATTGATGCATCGATGATGTATACCAAATTTTACATAGAGCACTTGAACGGTATCAGAGATAGCGATCATTAATGATTTCGCATAAATTAAAGATGGCCGCCCATCCTTCCTGCTACTCAGAGGAACTGATGTGGTTATACATTGCAGGTCTCTTGATACATCGATGCTGTATACCAAGTTTCGAATAGAACACTTGAATGGTATCAGAGATATATATCATTAAAGATTTTGCATAAATTAAAGATGGCCGCCAAGGTTTCCACTGAATCAGGGAAACTGGTTTGGTCATTCCTTTGAAGTTTCTTGATGCATCAATGATCTATACCAAGTTTCACACTCAACAGTGAAATGGTACCTGAGATACACAAGATTAATGGCTTTGCATAAATTAAATATGGCCGCCAAAGTTTCCAACCAATCGGGTCCAGATGCAATAGGGTTCTGGGTCATGAGCATATGGATGTGCAGTGCAAGTTTGGTGTGCCTAGGTTAAGTCGTTCTAAAGATATCTTGGTAACGAGAAAGCTGTGATGGTTTCACATAAATTAAAGATGGCCGCCAAAGTTTTCAACCAATCGGGTCCAGATTCAATAGGGTTCTGGGTCACGAGCATATGGATGTGCACTGCAGGTTTGGTGTGCCTAGGTTAAGTCGTTCTAAAGATATCTTGGTAACGAGAAAGGTGTAACGGACAGACGGACAGACAGACAGACGGACGGACGTACATGTCGACGACAATACCCTTCGGCCAAATTTTGGCCGAGGGGTAAAAAGTCAAAATTGAAAAACAATAGCCAACCTTTTTCAATTGCAATTTTGTTTAAACTGTTTAACATATTTCAAATTTGATTGTATACCTTGATCAAAGACAGCTAGAACTAGTACACAGTGTCTCAGATTTTAAAATTTTTGCCTAGTTGTATTTTTATAGCATTGTAACTAAAATGAATTGACAAAAATCGATTATCTTACAACTTTCTAAATTAAAAGTTGAATAATCAAAAAACTAAGCCGAACTTATAAAAACTGAGACGCTGTTGACTAGATCACAATGTAAGTAACAGGCATGCCAAATTTCACAAGCATGGCTTGAATACTTTTCAAGAAATAAGACTTGAACATTTTTGGCAAAAAAATTACATGCTCTGTTACAAAATACATTTTGCAACCTGTCATGTAGTACCTAATCCCCAACCTACTCATTCCAGATATATTTCTAAAAAAGCATTCACTATAGTGGTTTAAATCCGATTAAACTTAGAAAACTTGCGAAAACTTGTTAGACTGCAAAATTTTCACATCTGTGGTGATCGCACACGGTGGGTGTCTCAGCAAAGCCCAGGCCGCTCTTCTGTTTATTAATATATCAGACATTTAGACAATGCATTTTCTGCAGTAAATTAAAGCACAATACACACTTGTGTGGTCAATAACGCCACACAATAAACAGTGGTGCGAAAGGTTAATCTGTCACCAGTGGGGTACCGGACCTCACAACGTAATCTGTTTAACTAATATTCCACATATTTCAGGAACTAAATTTTCAAGCCTGAAATTGAACCACTTATCATTGGAATTTTGATTTAAGTTTTCACTAAATACTAGGCCCAATACTGAATATTCAAATAATGAAATAACAAAAAATGGCAAATTTTGGCCTTCAGAAGGTTACGTTGTGTCCTTAACATTAACATGTGACAATGTTCACTGCCAGAAGGGCACTATTGAAAGAATGGCTACCTCATGGAGAGTTAATTTGTCTGCCAGAAGGGCAATATTGAAAGAATGGCTACATCCTGAAGACTTAATTGCCCTGTCACCGGGTACTATCTCCTCACAGATATGCTGTGCTCATCCAAGTAGAAAGCAGGATTCAAAAGAGGTATACTAATTCTCATTAAACCATTTGAATAAGAACATATTTAATGATGTTTAACTGACATTTAATGAAACCTTCATGGAATACATTCATATCCAAATGATTTAACATGGAACCTTCCTTTAATGAGTTCTTACTCAAACGTTTAATGAGAATAAAATGCAAATAAAACCCATTACTCATGCAGTGTACAGGTGCCAGATTTGAGATTCAATAGACAGCTGTCATTTACTAATCATCTGTTGTGACTAAACTTACACCTGTGTCTCTGAAGATGTTGCCTCTTGGGACATCTGTGTGAGGAGGAGTTCTGTCACCTCCAATAGGTATCCAATAGCTTCCTTAACCCTTGACCCGGGACCATCCTTTCTCAAGGCCAGAGCTAATCCTAGGTATGCCCTGCCAATGATAAGAGAACTCAAGGAGTTACAAGAGTACTCTGTAAAACGGGAGCCATTTTATTGAATTGTGCCATGGAATATTCAATAATTGATGGCATGGTACCTAATTTGAAGAAATGAACTAACGGTATGCATCCAGGGATGTCACTGAGTTTTGGAGGAGCAGGTGGAAGGCATGGAAGTAGGCAGCCCCAAGAAGGGACCTATTTTGTTTCAGATATAGGGATTACATGGAAAGTAGTTTGCTGTTTTGGATAATTTTGATCATAGTGGGCTGCCAAAAATTGACGCCTACTGCCTTCTAATGACTCAAAGAAAATAGCTACACTTGTGTTCCAGGTAAACTTATCATTAGAATGAATTTGCTGTTATAATGAACAGAAACTGGGTCTTTCAAGGTATGATTGTTTCTGGCAACTTGATTGTTATAATGAAATATCTCTTATAATGAGTGTCACTAAGAGGATCCCCGGAGTAGAAACAATTCCAATACAAACAGTGTTAACCTTCTGGCTAATAGAAATGAATTAGCATACCTCGCTAACTGGTTTTGTGGGTTCCAATTAAGTGCCACCTCCAGACGTGGGACTGCCTCCTCATAGCTCCCTTGTATGATCAGTAATCGACCCACATGGAAGCTGTATATGGACTTTGTTTCATCAAGGGTCAGAGCATCCAAGTACTTCAGGTAAGCTTGTCCTAATGGAGATTCCTCATCAGACACTTTCTGTGCAGCAGCCCCTTCCTGGTCATAGATAGAAAACAGCAACGCTCTTGTTGCAGTATGTAGCTCCTTCGTTCTTCCCTCCTAGAAACTTGCATATGCATATACTTAATCCTTGAACACAAATTATACCATTAAAAGGATATATTGAAGGAAGCTAGCTTCATAAAAGGACAATGTGAAGCATCACAGTATGCTGGCAGTATGGGTTATCTCCCTTCATATGAAATTGAGAGAGTTGTCTCCCTTGATGTGATTTAAGGGAGTTATAACCCTTGGTGTGCAAGTAAAAGAAATTTCATTCACAGATGCTGTACATGAACATTCCAAGATAATAGATATGAACAGAGTCTGTCAGATTTTTTTTTTAAAGTTTGATGTGATTTTTGGCAACATTCTGTCAAATTCTGAATTGTACAACATAATCACTTTTCAAAATACAACCAAAGTAATCTGGACTGACATGAAAAGATCTTTCTTATCACAATTAGTATTCTGACCTGAGAGGCTTGTTTAGATTTCCATGCATACAGTTCCATCACATGATCAGCCTTGCCACTCTGACCTATCTCCACTAGATGGTGATACTCCTCATCTATGGCCTTCAGATGCAGGGCTATCGGAGCGCTTGCCTCGACCCCTCGTAACTTGGCAATGGCTAAACACTCCTCAACTTTAGATGATTCCTTAGCTTGTACATTCAATGAAGGGAAATCCTCACCGCTATCCTGTATGAAAAAAACATAGTGTTTTGAAAGCATTTTCACTTATCAGTTGTCTTAGGCATCGACATTCCAAAACTAGACCTACAGTCTAAAAGCTGTTGTTCAGGATGGAGACTGTTTCAAAGTCAAGCTTGATATTGTTACTCATACCTTATTTCAGTTCAAGGCAATTCTTGATTGCATGACTATACCCTGCCCGATTTTTGGAAATGGTTTTATGATAGTTCAAAGTAAATCTGAAGATGAAAACTAAAAGCATGGTAATTTAAAACGGAGGCAAACTTATAAACACGTGGCCTCACCTGTAGATCGAACCCTTTAGAGCATTGTATGGTATGGGGGTGATGTGAAGTGGGTCCAATGAGTGTAGCAAGGTGCAAGATCTCAGAATGTACGAGGGATGGGAGTGAGGCAAGGCTTAGTTTAGAAAACAGAGGGAGGGGTTCAATTCCTGAGAGTGGGGCAAATTCCTTGGGGAGGTGAATGGGTTCAATAATTGTGGCATGATGTACTGTACAATGCAAAATTGATAACGGTAAAAGTTTATGTTACAAATAATAGGTGAATTTTCGTACTAGTCCTAACTATTTCTCATACTTCATTCTAATATTTACAACATTATACAATGTAAAAGAAGATGGTATAGCCATATAGACAAGTGTTGGACATGGCCTTATGTGAGTAAGAGTGAGTAAGGTCACTAAGTAAGGCTGACCCACCTGTTTTTTCAGCCCAAACATATCCTCAGCGTAATATTTCTCCTCCAGAATATGTCCCAGCTGTAGATGTAGGCTGTGGTTGGTACCTTTCAACTTGATAGCAGAAGCATAGCAATAGGCAGCCTGATGTAAGAAATCCAATGGGGATTCCCCTTCCTCATACTGTTGCTTATACTGACCTATAAATTACAAGAATAAAGACAACTTTTTTTCTTCTTGTTCTAATCATTTTACCCACACATTCAGCAAAGTAAAAATAAGCAGCAGTGGCATTACCATAGTGACATGTCTTACACTTAATATCAGTTAGAAAGGATGTAACCCATTTCACTGATACTGTTTCCGAAAAAAAAAACACTTTGTACAGAAATTTTCACGGCACTATTAAAGGCTTTCTAACTCTGCAGTAGTCCAGTGTTTTCGCCAATAAATCTTGATGCAAGAAAATCTGATTCTCATGAAAGCACCATTGTCAAACTTTCACAGATGCAAGCAGAGACAATCTTGTAATTTACATCAAGTAGGGTAATAGGACATCAAGTATTTAACTGGTCTCGTGTTATGATCAACATAACCATTTCTTCCGTGATGGATGGATCTTACTCAGCCTAAGTGGCAAGATTACCAGGAAATCTGACTACCCAAATATTCTCGGTCTTTTGCCAATTTCTTCCCAATGGCTTGGAGTATGGTCATGAAAATTCACCCATGAATAAGATATTAAAAGGAGAAAAATGAAAAAAAATATATATATATATATATCATATTTACATTTATCTTGTACATTATCTTCGTCTGTAGGACCTGTCAATTTTGCTTAACATAGTACAATAGTACTGGACCACCACTTTCCCATGTAGTACATATTAAAGGTGAACTGAAAAGCTTTCCAATGTTCTGTTAAAATGTCATAAAACAAGAACTTCTATAGTTGTTACAATTATGTGTGGTAATAGTTCTGTGGGTTATTGTTTCATTTTGGGTATATGAGAAGTCAAAACCTGTACCGAGAGCCAGAACTTTTGAAAATGTCCTCGCTTGCCTCCCGTTGTTTTTGGAACGTCATGACGTTATAGTGGTCCTCATTCATTCATCCGACGTAGCATGACGTCACATTTGAATAAAACTTGAATGAAGGGGACCACTATAACGTCATAACGTTCTACAAACCAAGAGAGACAAGCGATGCAAGTTTTCAAGACGGATTTATAACAGGATAACTTAAATATTGTTATTAGTACAATTTTGCAGACTATATTTGCCTCGAAAACGTATAAAAGTTATGTCACATAAGACAAGAAGTATATACGCAACAATTTAGATAAAATTAAAAGCTTTGCAGTTCACCTTTAATCAAAATATTTTCAATATTCGTTTCCCTGTATTTGTGAATTTGACTTTATATTGAGATAAAAATTTCACCACACTTGTATTGCTTACCACTTGTACATCAATTTGATGCTGCATTTGATGTTCTTCTATTTAACTGGGTTAAACTCAATCGACAGTCCTATTGATTAAAATAATGTACAAGGTAAATGAAAATAAAAATGTTTTTCTTCTTTTAATATCTTCATATCTAGCTTCACAAGTGGCAGAATTTTCATGACCATATTCTAAGCCACTAAGAAGAAATCGGCAAAAAGACTGACAAGGGCTGGGAAAATTTGGTTAGTCAGATTTTCTGGTTACTTTCCTAATAATGAAAGCAACAATATATCCACCCAGAAAAACTTGGAAAAGTCGGATGTACATGTACATGTGTCTAACCTTTTTTCGTTGTAGCGACAAATCTGATACAGTGACATATTCTTGCGAACCAAGTTCGTCGTTGTAATGAGGGTTGACTCTAAAAGGTAGTGAATCTTAGTGATGTCATAGAAGTTTCACCGAGAGTCCATGAGGAATTCCCTGTAAACCATTGAAGGATGCTCTTATGGCATGGAAACAACAACAATATGAGAATATTTAGTTTACTGTAAATAGGTCTATGAAGCTGTCATACCTGGTGTAGGTAAACTTCTGTAATATTTCTCCATTTCCATCTTGGCTGTTGTCACCAGCTTTGTAATATCTTCATGTACACTGGATTCATGGTAAATCTGTTGTAACTGTTTTTCCCAGCTTCGAACCTATAAAAATATGAAAGTTGGGTCAGATAGTCTCCCTGAATAAATTGACATGTTGTTCAGGTCAATTACTTTCATACCATTCAGTTGATACATATTACTATAATAATCTTTTATCTTTTATAGTACAATTTCTATGGGCATATTACATGGATTTGAAATTTTTACTGAATGAGATAATTATCAATTCAAATCCAGAACAGGATTTGTTATACAGTCCATTATGACGATTTTACCTGTACTGTGTGCTTTATGGGAACTGAGGTGTTTTTAAACTTGTCTTTTAAATCCTACAATAAACAACAACAGATGAGTTAATATCATTTAGTCATGATAGTGTTGTACAAAGTGAATAAGAATGAGTGAGTATGATTTAATGTTGCTCCCAACAATCTTTCAGTCATATCACAACATTTGGGTCCTATTCCTTATCACAACAGGGAACCCCATGAATAACAATAGCATGTGATCTAACTTTGATCTAACAAAACACAAACTAGGAGAAAAGATATGAGTTTATGTTTATCCACTTCCACAGTATAAATGTAAAATAGAGTCAGAAATACAAGTACACGTTTCTTATAAAAATACACTGCAATGTTGAAATAAATACCACAAACCAATGAAGTCCAAGAAATAAACTCAAACTATGTACAAAAAGATGACAGACAATTTCCTCTTGTACTTATCCATAAATAATACAGTACCTCTGTCTTTGCTGATTGATTCCATTTCTCCACCTGTGAACCCAGCTCCCCTAATTTACAACTCTCACTGGATCCTGCAGAAGAATTTAAATTTTCTTACATGTTCAAGGTGAATGATCAAGTTCTGAGATCTCTCATACTGCTTGGTGTTCATGCTTGATTTACAGTGAATAACAGTTTGGCTCACTAGTCACAGTTCTTCTATGCTTGATATTTGACATGTACAGGGGAGGGGAAGATCTTGAACTGGCAGAAATTTGGTCAATATCATGCTTTCAACTGTCGTATGATTATATTAGAGAAAAATTTTATTTAAGAGGGATGGCAAATTGTGTGTCACATACCAGGGATTCCGCTAGGGTCTATTTGGGTCCGTCAACGGACCCATTCCCCCCACTGAATGAAATAAAAATTCCCCTTTTGGTCTGCTTGTTATGAAGTAAAATGGTAGCTAAAGGTTTAAAATGTTACTTTATATCCCTCCAAGTCTTCCCTTCGTGAATATCAATGAAAACACACGTGGAAATTCACATTTGAAAAGACGGCAATTGCCGGAATTAGGACAATGACCTGACGGTTCTCTGAAGCACGTGGAAAATTTCCCGCTTCCCGAGGTATGATAGCACTCCATTTTCAGCTAACAGTCTGCGACTACAGTCTGTCCATCCAGCCAGATTTCTTGTGTCAAGTGCTCTTCCAGCGCAGGCCACGGAAATGAAAGTAGAAGCTCTGGAAGATCAAGTTAACAACTGTCACCATTCGGGTATATTATTAGATCATCTGAGGGCATAATTTTGTTTGCCATGATGTTTTTCAGCTCTCACTATCAAAATCTGTTCATGTGGTGCTCTCCACCACGTCCGCGTATCGACTCGGTTAGCGATCGTCCCGGAAGATTTCTGCTTCCAAGTTCAAATTATCGCGGTAATACATACGTAGCAAAGAGTGTAAATAGACTTTAAATAGACGTTCCTGCTGTTAATTTTTATTATAAAATCCATCTCTAGACGCTCTCTCAGGCCATCAATTTAAACGGCAATTATCAAAAATCTTCTGCCGCCGCGAGGGGGGAAACCCCCCTCTCGGACTCTCCCCCTTCGGTCGCTACGCTCCCTCAGACTTGGTCGCTTCGCTCCCTCGTATTTGCGGACCCAGATTTTTTTTCTGGCGGAATCCCTGCATACAGTAAGCATACAAGAACTGTGACAAGCACTACCTGAAGCAACACAGATTGCTGGTGCCTGGAATCATTGGGACGTGAAGACCAGCGATATTCCAGGATATCTGAACTTCACCGATACTGCACTAGAGTCAGAACCCATGTTCATCTGACATCATCTGTATCAATGTGAGGATTCTGGCGATAGTCATTCAATAATTAATTCTTGGTATTCCCTACATCTAATTTTTTGAATTTCTTTCCACAGTAGCCTGAAGTTAAGTTTTGCCGTCTGAATAATTAGGAGAAATAGGGTCGCTGGATTATTCTAGAAATACAAGATAGGGCAAGAGGTAACGCAATGAGAATGACCTCAATGTTTATTGCTCCATGCCTGGCACATCTTATGTGATGTATATAACCTTTGACCCTTCCCAATAATTTGAATTTCGTTGAAGAAGCCTACCTCCATAAGTCAGCGGTACGCAGGCAGTAACAGCAGACATCTTTCTGTCCAATTCGTAATCCTCAATCCTCCAGTCAGAATCTAATGGTTCCCCACTGAGCGGGTCAATTTTTGATGTTTTCGTCAACTCCTCTATCAGTGGTCCAGAGAAGCTATGTTTGGGTTCACTCCCCCGTATAGTAATAGGACAGTACATGGCACTGAGAGAGATTGGACACTCATAAGACACAGCCACACCACTGTCTTTGAATTTAACATATCTCGGCATCTGCTTCCTTCTGATACATACAGTGTAAGTCTGTAAGAGAGAGAGAAAGCAATATAAGGTATAAATCCCCAGACACCTGATATTAATGATTACTACAACAGCTTTACTGGAAAATGTCTTGACTATACTATACGCAGAGTGATATTTGCTAACTAAAATGTCTTCATGTTAGATCAATTGTCAGTTCATCTTACCCGAGTTAACATGCACTGCAAGTATGATGTTTTGTATTCTGGATCAGCTGATGCTATATGTCATGCAGAATGATGCCCCTGATAGTACATGTATACAAGTCAATCCTATTCACCACTTGTACATATATGTTACTGTAAAACATGAAACTTTCGCGATTTTTCAATTTTAAAAAATTCGCGACATGAAACTTTCGCGATTCTCTCTGTGCCAGAAAAAAAAATTTTTTACAAATATATCATACTAATAGATGGGGAAATACATACCGGAGGCGGCAAAAACGGCAAAGCCATGTGTATTCACATGTGGTTGCTCTCAGTGTGGTCGTTTTACAGTACTGTTATTCAAACAGGTCTCCTGGCTGTTGAGGGCAGATTATTTAAAAGGAATTCCCGTAGGTAAACAAACCCTACATCACGAGATATCATGCAGGTAGTTGTCATTTGATTGTCATTTTTGATGTTTTCAAAGCCCTCCGTGATGAGGATTTCTTGTCGGCATTAGCTGACAATGGGTTTAAATGTGTATTCGTGCCAGCACTACAGGGGATCAAGGCGGCATACGAGGACATTGATGATCGTTTCTAATATTACACTTGCTTCACATATGCAAGTCTTGGGACTAATTTAGCAGAATTAATTGTATTACATGTAGTATACTAGTACCAGTATATTAAATTGTATCCAGTGCTTTATACAGTCGCTTCTGAATAGAGCTTTGGTGGTGAGACCATTAAAACTGTGCTAATGTCGAAAACAATTGCTCTCGTGTCCTTTATCTGTTGTTGTTGTTGTTGCGTTATTGTCTTCGCCCTTGTCATATGAACATGTTTCTTTCACGTGCATGAAACTTTCGCGATTTATTCCAATCGCGAAAATCACGAAAGTTTCTTGCACGCGAAAGAAACATGTTTTACAGTATTTAAATGTATACTCCTTTCCCTGCTGATACCGACTGACATTCTTAATGCTACAGGCGCTTTGCCCAGGCCAACACACGATAACCAATGCATAAGTCGTATGGATAGCTTTCGGTTATGCATTGTTTACCAACATAGGGGCTGCAGAAGTAAGGGTGACATGTCATTTATCACATGAAATAATTAGCCACTTGTTGTTGGGATCTGGTTAGCTACATGGAAGGGCATGATGAAAGCTTAGGCACATGTAGCGGCCAAGAGACACAACTATGCCAGTCTGGATGAGTGTGGAATCAAGGTGAGTAAGGTAGTGATCTAAGGAGAACAGGTTAAATGATGTGTTAGTTGGGTGATCTACTAACCTGTTTGTTTGTGCCATCAGCTGAAGTGACCTCTACCTCGAGGAGAGTTTCTCCCACATTAAGAGGACAGGGTTGGCCTGGTTTACCTCCACAAACTGTCACCTCAATCTTAGTGTCAGGAGCAGTAGGTGATAAAGTGACAGTAGCTAAATTACATGGTAGAACACCTGAATAACACAAAAATGCAACAATTAGAATATCTTTAAGTTATACAATGTAGTTTATTTTCTGAACTTTCACACTTCCAGTCACCAACCCACTCATCCCACTGCACCCATCTCAAACAAGCATTCTGAAAACCCCAACATCTCACCTTCCTGGTCATCCGCTGAAGATGCAGCACTATTGAAAGCATATAAGCTTACATGTAGAGCAAACTTTCCATGTAAAGGTGAATATGTAAATCTTGGCCTAGAACAAAAAACCTTATGAAAGTATGAAGTCTAAACCACGATAATTTGGACAAAACTTAATATTTCATGTCACAAATTGGACATATACATTCTCAAATCATATGAAATGGTCAAACTCATCCAATGAAAGCGGACAGCTTCAGCAAACTTTCCATGTACAGGTGTACATATATGCACATTATCTTGGCAAAGTACTCAGTCGAAACCCTCATGATTTGGACAAAAAGTAATATTTCATCTCATAAATACCACAGGCATATCCTCTAATCATATGAAACATGTGTACCAAGATTCATAAGATCCAATGAAACCTGACAAGTCCAAAACCTCATAATTTGGACACAAATTAATATTTCATCTCATCAAACTCGAGGTTTATACACAAATCTAAACTACAGAAATGCTGCGACACAAAAACTTCAGCATGTTCAGGTAACATAACACAACCCTGAAAATAATGCCATGGCATTTAGCAATTGCCAAGATAAATATTGTGGCACAATCAGTGTGCCTCAGCAGGTATTAAGTGTTAAAACGGAGTTATTTTGATGTCATATGATTTTTGCCGTAATGAGTTTTACTAATAGTGAGAGCTGTCACATAAAGCAACTGTTTGTGTCTGTGCTTATATGCATGGAGTATATATATTGTGTTTACAGAAGTTTGTGACTTGTATCCACACTTACAGTTATAACTGAAGACATCAGGACTGAAGGAAGGTGACAATGTTCCAGCATCTAATATCAGGTCACTGAGAGAGGCATCTTTAGCTGACAGTCTCTTTGCTTGAATGGTGTATATCTTGGTTGTTCCATCTTCAGACGTCACTTCTATCTTGATTTCTGTGACATTCCCTTCTTTGAGAGGTATCATCTTACTTCCACCGCTACCCTGAAACAGAGGTGTGTATGTGGACACAACACAGACCCAACTGTTGAACATGATATATGTTGACAATGAGTTATTCCTTAGAAATGATCAGGGGTTGATGACGGTTAAAGTGAAACCTTTGTACTTGTGTAAGTGTACAACTATACAATATGAAGTGAATAATAAAACGTTATAAAGTGTTTCCCCAACATTTCACTTGTACTCTTTCACATAGGATTTATAACCAAATTCTTACATTAAGAGAATACTACCAGAAGTCTTCCAATTCTATTTTGACATCAGACATGACATAAATAACATCATACTTCAAGCATCTAGCACTGTCTGTGGGACATTGCAGCAATGCAGAATGCAGGACATTGCATCAATGCAGAGAATGGAATAGATTTGTCTTGCACTGTCCGTGGTACATTGTGTCAATGCAGAGAATGGAATAGACTTGTCTTGCACTGTCTGTGGGACAATGCGGCAACGCAGAGAATGGAATAAATTTGTCTTGCACGGTCTATAGGACATCGCGGCAATGCAGAGAATAGGACAGATTTGAATTGCACTGTCTGTGAGACATTGTGGCAATGCAGAGACTGAAATAATTCTGTCTTGCATTCTCTGTGGAACATTGCAGCAATGCAGAGAAATTAGATTTGTCTTGCACTGTCCGTGGTACATTGTGTCAATGCAGAGAATGAGATAGATTTGTCTTGCACTGTCCGTGGTACAAAAATGTGTCAATGCAGAGAATGGGATAGATTTGTCTTGCACTGTCTCTGGTACATTGTGCCAATGCAGAGAATGGGATAGATTTGTCTTGCACTGTCTGTGGTACATTGTGTCAATGCAGAGAATGGGATAGATTTGTCTTGCACTGTCCGTGGTACATTGTGTCAATGCAGAGAATGGGATAGATTTGTCTTGCACTGTCCGTGGTACATTGTGTCAATGCAGAGAATGGGATAGATTTGTCTTGCACTGTCTGTGGTACATTGTGTCAATGCAGAGAATGGGATAGATTTGTCTTGCACTGTCTGTGGTACATTGTGTCAATGCAGAGAATGGGATAGATTTGTCTTGCACTGTCTGTGGTACATTGTGTCAATGCAGAGAATGGGATAGATTTGTCTTGCACTGTCCGTGGTACTTGCACTGTGTGTCAATGCAGAGAATGGGATAGATTTGTCTTGCACTGTCTGTGGTACATTGTGTCAATGCAGAGAATGGGATAGATTTGTCTTGCACTGTCTGTGGTAGTCCGAGCTTCCTATGACCCTTCACATCAGATGGCGGATAATTGCGAGAGATTGTCTGGCTAGGGTCAGAGCTCTATCCCAGACAAAAAACTCAAAATGGGAGAAACCACGGGGTCGGGCTATCTCATCCCAGTAAAAGTTATTTTTATAATATATTTGGCCGTTCTACAAAACTTAACTCAAATATCTTTATTAATGATTAATTTCCCTTCATTGTCGGCCCGAATTTAACAAGATCCGCTTCGTTTTTTGTCTATTACACTATCAACAACTTTACTTTCATTTCATTTGCTTCAACGAAACAACTGACCCAGTTTTCCGTTTGGAATGAGGTAGAAGTTAGAAGCACTAAAACTTGTGAAGAATGTGGTGGATCTTGTTAATTTTGGGCTGACAATGAAGGGAGATTATTCACTAACAAATATGAGTTAAGTCTTATAGAATGGCCGAATATATTTAAAAATAATTTTTACTGGTTGAGGTAGCGCGCCCTCGTGGTCGCTCCCATTTTGCGTTTCTGTATGGGAGAGAACTCTGACCCTAGCCAGACAATCTCTCAGAAATTATCCACCGTCTGGCATGAAGGGTCCTAGGAAGCTCAGACTATGCCTGTGGGACATTGTGGCAATGCAGAGAATGGAATAAATTTGTCTTACATTGTCTGTGGGACATTGCGGCAATGCAGAGACTTTTGTCATTACTTAGAATGCTGGTCATCTAAAAATAGCATAACGGTGCAGCAATGCAGAGACTTTCGTCATTACTTAGAATACACGCATTGCCGGTCATCTAAAAATAGCATAACGGTGCAAAAATGCAGAGACTTGTATCATTACTTAGAATACATGCCTTGCCAGTCATCTAAAAATAGCATATATAACGGTACCACCATGTTTCCTTCCCAGAGTGCAATGCAAAACCATGAGTAAACTTTTGCATCATGCATACTGTAAGTATATGCATGGACAGAAAATTGCTGAAAATAGTTATTTCAAATGATTTTTACATGAGTTCTTCAGGCTTCTTTCACACTAGAACAGTTCATTGATTTTTCAGGTCCTAGCTGTCAACTTCTGGCACTATATAAACAAACTTATAACAGTGATTTTCCTGAGGCCCATCTTAAAGGCATTGCTGTATCAGTATCTTGCTCCTGAAACAGGGGCAATAACTCCTGTTTTTTTGTCACTTTCAGACGACCGGCAAGTAGTGTTTTCTATATTTTGCATAATAATTAGAAATGATTCTCTTTCTTCTGACATCTTATTGTTTTATTATCATGAGCACATGAGCACAACACATGCGTTTGAGATGCGTGTCCGATAATTGATGATCTGTCCGATAATTCTTCTGACAACCATAATTTGGTACGGACAATTCAACAACAATTCGACCCCTCCCCCCACACAATTTCTCGCGGGCATCGAGCATAGGTGGGCAAGCAGCATCTAGTGAATAAGTGGATCCAAATAAGCACCGAGAGATTTTTGTTGCACCAGAGACTAATCCAGGATCAGTTTCAAGAGTGGAATTCATGAATTACAAATATTCATCAACAACAACAAGACCAAATGCATCGTCGAATTTCTCACCAAAATGGAATAAGATGCACCAGTGTCACTCGTAAGTAGATCGAGTGTAACATTTTCTATATTGCTGGCTAATGTCACTGTGTAATTCGTTGTACTTGTGTGAAAATTTGGACTTAATTTTCCTGGCTTTACAGAAAGCTTCTCCAGTGTGCAGTCGTCCATCTTGAAACCTAGGACGCTTTGTGCAACAACAACAACAACAACTCCAGTGCGATATTAAAAATACTAAATTTTGAAACTGTCCACAAATATATTGCTGATTTTGTTTAGAATGTGAATAAAAAGTTTTTGTTGAAAAGTGAAAAAAAATATTTTTGTCCATTTGACATTCAGAATTGTGTTTGCTGCGAAGGCACTTTGTTGATGTTTTACGCGGGAAAGGCGAAAAGATGAGTTTCGTTTCCACAGATGATTTAGCGGAGGAATTTGAGTCATTTGGCTTTGAACTGAACTCCGCTGGGGAAATTGTGATAGAAAAGTGTAAGTGTACAGTCGTGCATCTCCACAAACTAAGTCAGTAACTGAGAGAACTCAGTTGTAAAACAACATTTCTCGTTGTTGTTGTTGTTCGACCCGTTCGATTCTGTTTACTGAACAATCTGGAATAGGGTAAAGTCGGCATATTTCGGACACATTTGGCAAGGCACCGCATTCTCCAATATCTGGATGTCACATTTGCGTACACTTCGCCATCCATAACTTTGGCTTGCGAATCGGGTGTCGCCATTATTGCGTAGCGATATCTGATACTGTACCTAGCCTATAGAACCTTTGCTGTGTAGGTGGGCGTGGCTGTTCTTCCCTACACAGCTGTAGTTCCTTCCCTTTACATTTCATACCACGAAGTTTTGACCTCCGAAACGCCTGCGTTTCGGAAGATTTAACGGCTGCACATACAAGAACACAGTAGCTGGTGATGATAAAATGTACCTCGTTATTCTCCTTGTAGTCTTTTGTCACTTCCCTCCAAGTTAGAACTCTCGGTATTCCCTCATTCTTAAGTTATCATCAATTGTTCAAGATTCTCAGGGATTTGAATATTCAGCTGACCGCCATTCAACTGTCAGTGATGTAAATTTCCCTTGCACGGACTTTGCCGGAGATGGCGGTGTCTTTTGAAAACAAGCCGTGGCGCATGCGTGATTTTTCGGGTCAGTTCGATGACAGTCCAACGCATGCACGTGTAGGTGGGCGTGGCTATCTTCGTTATGCTGAGACATTCAAAATATGAGACCAAAATATGTCAGAAAACTCCGTGAAGGCGTGATTAAACGATGATATCTCAAGAACGAGGAATTATTAAGTGTTGAGAGTTGGCAGGCGGCGAGAAGGACCAATGTAGAGGAAAATGAGGTATAGTTTATTACTATTCGCTGCCGTTTTATTTCGTGTGCAATTAGGATATTGGACAATGTCATTCGAAGTTCAATGTGTGGGATGTATTGTGTATAGGAAGAACCTGGGCTGTAGTCGGTTACACAGCCATTCGAGACTACAGCCATTCCTGGGCTAATACTGTACCGTATACTGTTCAGTCTTCATCCGACGGAAAACAGACTTGAGAAATCTGATAAATTACAAGCTTTTCGTATTACTTATGAAACATATATTGTCCGAACCTACAAACGATACAGATATGAATAACTTCCATATCATCCAAGAGCTGCAGTAGATATGTGTTTTTTGAACAAGTAGTAGCCTTTCCAACGTCTGGGATAAATTTTTCGAATTAAAAAAATCTTTTCAGCTCACCTGACAAATAAGGCCCACACGAGTGATGTGCTCAGGTTAATTGGCTGTATCTTGATTCAAGTTAGAGTAAAACAATTTGAAAATTTGGAACCTTTGCCTTCGTAACTACCTGAAACAGCACACATCAACATGCCGGAAAAATTGAAATGCCAGCTCTCGTTCGTGCAGATTCTGCTCTCGTTGTTGTCTCGTTGCATCAACTCCTACAGTTATGAAGCTTGAGGGGAGATAATTTAGTTGAGGGACCATCTTCATTTTACACATCTGGACATCATGAACAATAAAGTTTCCTTCATCAATTCATTGCCAGTTTGTGACATTTGTATACTTTAACTTCCGTTATTTATTACAGGTCGTTCATTGCACTGTAAATAAGTGGATTATGAGATGTAAATATAAAATACTCCATGTCGACTCCTTCGTGATTGAATCCTCAATGAACTGTATCAAACTGCATCATGTGCATCATCTCGAGAGCGATGGATGGATTGTTGCATTTTGAACATAATAATACGACCAAGACGAAAGTACATGTAGCGTACACTTGAAAGGGGAATGATTGAAGTATAAATTTGTAAAAATGTCTTTTTCAGACTCTTACGTTGATACACTCTGGTATATTAATTCCGGATTGCCATATTTATGCTGCAGTGATTCAAATAACCACAGCCAAAGTATTAAACAAGAAAATTTAAAAGGTGCCGTTCCGGAGATTCATTATTGCCATTCAGATTTTAACCCGGGATTAATACCATCCATAGACCACACTTTTTTTCTCACACATTCTATTGTTCTATGCCATTGCCCAAGCTGGACTTACTATCAGATAATCTGTGTTATTCCATTCAGTCCGCATGCATTATTTTTACAGTTCACACATATACATTCGATTATTTACTTGACACTACTCACTGTGATTTCCATTTCAATCAGGTTTATTGTACGACTTTGGTTATAATTACAGGGAGTATAGGGTAAGTGGAGAGGGTTTTATGGAAATAACTAGTAGGCTGCGTATATAATGTGGATGTGATTCCTGGTGCATTTTACTACTGACAATACTTACGGACAAATTAAAAGTATATTGCCGAATCCCTCTAAATATGAGACGGACAGTAACATACGGTAAGTTCCCTAAGTATTCGTGACCGGAAGTGAATATCGCAGTGGTGAAAAACTGACCACTTCCGAAATACTTTGTGCAGGTCAGTTCAGGAAAACGGACGTTTTCGTAAATTTAGAGTCCCCATATTAAGGGCGCATCTCGACTTTGGGGCACACTGCGAACAGGCATGTTAGCGTGACGAGAAGAGCGGCATGTTATGCCCGTTTCACGAGTGTAGGAACGGGCTGCCATACCGTCCGGACGGCCCAGTTGGTAACAGTTCGTTTGGTTACGTTGGTAACAGTTCGTTTTGTTACTAGTCCCCAACTTCTAAAATGTCTATCAAAGAAAAACATCAACATTACAACACAACATTACATTGTTTACAAGTAACACAAACAATTTATTTAATGATGATTCCAGGTTAAGCATTTATTGTACAGCTAATTGGAATGTTTTATCCACTGCTTTGTTGTGTTATCAATCGTGAACACGTAACCCCCATATGTTCCCCCAAGTAATAATTGAATGAAGCCTTTGTGTCTATTAACCCTACCTGGCCTGGGGGGGGGCCATTATGGCCCCCCCTACCAAACTTTCTGCACTATCTCCAGAACGGCAAAAAATGAAGAGCTGAAACTCCGTGACTTTATAGTTTATCTTATTGGGGTCATTTTGAGCCTATTTGCATAACCCCCCGAGCAGAGGATCATGGGTAAATCCAAGATGGCGGCCACGTGGGTACCAGAAAAGTGATGTTTTTGTCAAATTTCTTCAAAATTTCTGCTTTTCCGCAATGAAAAATTGACAAAAAATATTTTATTTCATATCACATTAATATTTGCTAATTTTTCGTACAGTTTTTGTGGAGAAATTGCAAAAATAAAAAATTCGGAAAATCTGACCGAAAAATCGACCAAAAAATGTTGTTTTTGAAAATGACGTCATCAAAGCGGCCATCTTGGATTTTTTTACATTTTCTGGTAGAGCTTGACCCAGGGGTATAGTGTAATAAGTTTCAGCCCCCTAGCTCAAGGGGTAAGAAAAATAATTAGGGGGGGCCATTTCGGCCCCCCCCCCAGGCCTGGACAGGTCCCAAAAAGCCCAGGCCAGATAGGGTTAATAGCCTGTACATCTCCGCTTGCATGGGGCCTAACAAGGGGGTGTATGCACACTGCGTAACTGTACTCTAGATCAGGCGATGCCTCTCTTCATAAAATAACTTTGTTTAATTGAAATGAATATCTTCCAACATTTATCCGATGATTATGTAAAACGGCTAAAATATTTAATTTTATATGCAAATATTGTGGGGTTTACCTGAAGTATCAATAAAAAAACTCCAATGTCATGTAAGTGGAGGGAGCCAGTATTTCATTTCTTCAGATTTGCTAGAAGTCTCCTGTACATTTCGACTTCAGCACGGAAGCAGCTGGTATTTCATTTGAGCTATCGGGAGATGTCTTAGACATTGATGCTGGTCAACCTGAATATCCCCGTTGAGCCTCTTTGTGCACACAATCTATGGTAAATCTGCTAGTCGCGGTGAAAATTGTTTGGGTAATTGGAACAAATGTTTCATTTCAGCAACAAAGTAATGAATGAAAATGAAATGAACAGAAAACTGTTATTTTCTTTTAGACGGTCACTTCATTAAATCATTGCAGTGAATATGACCAATAATTAATAATTTATATGTGAACCAGTCAGAATCTTTAATTTGTATACAAGATTAGCACAATCAAAAACAATAAATCGGATGATCGCAGGTTTGAAGTGAGACCAGCCAGTCTGTCAAGGGTTATACAATCGGTCTGCATATGCAAACTAATCCAACATTCTGCCTTGTTGGCACATAATAAACGATTTGGGCTGAAACTGGCTCTAGCTAATTTGAATAATAATAGTTTTCTCTCTGGACTCTGATGATTCGTGTAGTCTTAAATGTCTCCATTCCAGGCAGGATCAAAGCACTTCCTCTCTTGAACTCTCAGTACTTTTGGCCTTGTGCCAAAACCGGGCTGCAATATTGGATACATTTACATATCAATGGACAAGTCTTGCATATGGGGTGAAAAAGGGGTTTATCTCTGCTTGGCATCACAACTGCATGGGAATTTGCCAGCTAAAAGAGGTTCATATGGGGACGTTCTGAAGAGTAAAAGTCGCTGATAATCCAACCTGGCTCATTCTTGCAATCTTTCCATGGATGCCAGCAAATCATTGTATCACACAGCTGTGTAAACACCAATATTTTCAAAACCCTTTAAGTAAACTGCGTATTAACCTCGAGTCCTTGCTATAATTGCTTTCAAATAACAGATGTATCCATTTTTATTGGGAATGGATATGGGAGCTATGCTAAGTCCCGTCATCGAATTTTGACGAAAAAAAAAGGATGTTCACTTTCGTATATTCATTTTCTGACGCTGTCGTGGCGATTGGTTTCGTAAAACCCTCTAAAATATATTTAGGACTCTCTTCTTTAGGATATAACAAGCTGAAAATATTGTAAATAGGTTTGAAAGAGAGTAAAACGGCTATTGAGTGGCGCTTTATAGGAGATTGTTCATAACCGGGTTGGTATTTCATAATATCCCACGCCTCTGTCTAATTTGAATGCTCGAATAAGAACGTTCTTTTTCTGACGCTCCTTTTTCTGACGGGATAGTGTTCATTTTCCGACTGCCTGACGTTCGTTTGCTGGGAGAAAAAGTGTTCATTTTCTGACGCATTCTTTCAGTTTGAACGTGAAAACTTTTGACACGCTCTCAAACTCGTTGATCTGGATGTTTTTCCCATCCCACAACTACATAAGCCCACAATATTATCAATCTCGCGACCACATAAATGGGGGACTTTCGAATAGTTAGGACCGCGGTTTTTCACGAATGGGCCGTTTTCGATTACTTAGGGAACAGTGTCACGTGACCTGGCGAAAAATGCCCGTTTTCGAATTTACTTAGGGTCGCGAATACTTAGGGAACTTACCGTAGTCAATTTTTGAGGAATATGTGACGTCTGAATAATTTGCCTGCGAGAAACTTACACAAGACAGTCTGGATATAACAAACTGGAAATTATATTTTTCGTTTGCAGGCGATATAGATTGAATATAAGCCCATTTTGATTTGTCATCCAGCTATTTGGTTATAAATTATTTAATTAACACTTGCCGTGCACCTTCATTGTTTGTAATGTGCGCTAAAATGATTTGGTCCCTTAACACGCTAATTAGAAAGATCTCGCGAGATAGCCGCGAACCTGTCCATGCTGAAAAAAATGGCGCAGCAACGAGGCGCAAGCAACTGCAGGTCAGTAAATAACGGCAAGTAAGTTATTTTAGTGTGATCTTTCAACCTACAGCTATTCATACAATAACTTCAATGTTTGAATATTCACCTTCTCGTCTTGACTGATCCATAATGGGGTGATTTTATTTATTAATCCAGTCCACACATCGCCTGCCCTCGCTGGCTAACTTTTGCATCTGATAGCGGTGAAGTAAATTTGGGGCGTACTAAAACCCGGTCACACCCAGACTGGACCTGTCCAGTTTATGTTTTGAGAGTATGGTTTCTTTGATTCCAACTTCCGGAAATAGACACAGGATTACCTACTGCTATTTCAGTATGCTCAGTGGGGATGCGCAGGTAGGGTTTGTACAAGGCTACAAGTAGAACAGCACATCATGATTCGAAAATGGCGGGTTACGTTGGGGTTACGTCGGTAGAGTTTAGCTGATTTGCTGACATCATGTGGTGTTGATTTGGGGGAATTCCCTCATATAGTTGCTGAAAGTAGACTGAATATGGATACACACGATCTCGGGGTCAGTCTTACCACGTATAGATGACTCGGAATGTTACAGTTTGACCAGTGTCATTGAGACAAGGGTTTCCGAATATTGGCCTGATTTGTGCGGCTGGTGATCACTTTAAGTTCGTTGATGAAAAAAATATTTTAAGAAAGGTGGTCAATGTCGGGGAAAATTTGGACACGATGCGGAGAACTTTGGACGCACATGTTAATCGATATGGCTAAACACGTACCACGTGACCGCCATCCGAATTTCCCCTCAGGCCTAAAAAAAAAAATTGTTTCCGGTAATGGGCTCAAATTTTCCAGGGTCTGTCAGCTTTTTTTTTTTTTTTTTTTTTATTCCCGAACCTTTTCCAGTGAGGAAAGTACCCATAATGTTTTACAGAATCATATATTAGTTCTACTTCTCTAGACAGGTTTGTGAAGCAATCTTGAGTTTCTTTCAACAGCAAAATAAAGAAACAACTAAGTCACTTGCATATTTGACAGGTGTTGAATGACATCGTTGAACAGTCTGTCTTTATTGTTTGTTACCTGACGTTGATCTGGTAACGTCCCTCTTTTGACATTAAAATGGCAAAAGCACTCGGTTTCTGAGACTCTATGAGCACCATTTCTGCGCATTGTTCAAGCATATGAAGAAAAAATGTTTTAGTCCAAACTCCTCAGAAATGCGTATTATGCTTTCATTTTCTAAATTTGACAGTTCCATTCGCTCACCATCAAAAACTCGCACTCGTCGCTAATAAGGGACAATAATTTCTTTGTCCATATTCCTCGATGGGATAGATGGATACCAACAACGGAGCTGTTCAGGCGGGCGGCATAGCCGCCTGGTGACAGTGCGATGGCAAGGGAGATAACTATTCTTGAATTTCTGGTCAAGGGGAATAACTCTTCCTGTGGATTTATCCGGGAAAAAAAGAATTAGATGACTTTACCCTACCGGAGGCATCCGGTCCTGTGCTCAGCTATGGGAAGGAGCTCAGCCATATTATTGGTCATTGGATAGCACAAGAAACAGTAGAATTCAGAACGTAATGAGGGCTTCCCGACTTCATGGATCACAGGTACTCCTAATTACCGTGTTTGCTGCAGTCGATGGACCAACACTCTATAATCTATAGCTACAGTGTTGGTCCGTCGACTGCAGCAAACATGGTAATTAGGAGTACCTATGTCATGGATGATGTTATGAGCATATAAAACTGCAAGTATCCTACAACTCATTTAGGTTAGTGATCGAGTTACCTAAATCGTGCAGTGCCAGCGCAATGTTTGTACAAGCGAGAACGAAGTCTTTCCACGAAGCAATGTGTCACACAATATATTCCCTAACAGCAAGGCTATTAAGCTCAGATAATATTCTTGTGAAAGCATTTATGGCATCTGACTGTAATTTGTGAAATTCTGTGTTCCAAAGGGATTGAAAAAGACGCTGTACTTGTAAACAACTGCAACCAGGTTTTTTTCCTAGTTTTCTGTTAATTTTCATTCTTGTAGCATGCATGCTAGTGTTTCCTCAGTTTCCTGTAAACAGCTCGTTTTCTGGACCGATGTGTCTGAAATAAAGATTATTGTTATTATTATTATGATTTTTCTGAGGGAAAATAGAATGTCTTGGATACAATTTCATCCGGTTTTCTCATTTACCATGTGTAGTTTAGCTAATCTGCTGACCAAAATCTTACTCTATATATCTTCCCTGGTCATGGCACTTCTGTTGGCATGGTTGGTGTAGTTAGTTTTAATGCTGATAGAAACTTTGTCACTGACCCTGTGAAAAACAGTTGTACTGATAGTTTGACCGTGTTTAAATAAAGATTATTATTATTATTAAGTCTGAAAGATTAACTCATCACCTTCTGAAACTGAGATGCAACCAGTCATGTGTAACTTATCATTTGACCAATCAATGAGATTGATCACCCAATAGAAGACTGTAAGATCTGTACACAATAGTCTGTTCAAGAGACTAATTCATGAACATATATCATGACCATCATATATTAGTTGTTCAATAAATACTTCACTATATATATCTCGCCTTGTTTTCTCTTTTACAGTGAAAGAGCTCTGTTCTGTTCATCGTCTAGAGCCTGGAGACCTGGCTTCAGAATGGGTGGCATTTATACACAGCAAAAAGACCACTTCAGACGTTATCAATGGGGAACTACTGGATATATTCGAGAGGGAGGTATGTGACAGTTCCTACAACTGTATTATGCTTAGTCATAATGGTAGCTTTTACCGCTTGATCCCATCAGGGAGGATGTGGGGTCTTGTAATAGGCATGAATGTCGGACCTTTTCTTCCACAGAATTAATATGTGCTCTGCTATCACCTCAACAAAACCTGATCCCCGATTTCCAAAATCTTTAACTTTCACTCAATGGTTTGTATGTTTCCATATACAAGCATATGTAATGCTTTTACGGCTAGGGTCAATGTACATTTAAGGTGCTACATCTTATTATTCTTGTGTTAATCTGGGACATCTGGTTGTAAAAAATAAAAGCTTCGGTTTTCTGAAGCTTGTCAGATAATGGAATGGTCAAGTAGCAAGTAACTAAGTGTATAGTGACTTTGCTATAGTTTCATTCATTTCTTCTGTTTCCAGCGGCTGAGCAAGAAAAACAAGCCAGGCAAGACTACCCATATAAAGAAAGAGTCCAGTAAGGTTATATACAATCTGGACACTTTGCCAGGAGCGTATCCTTTGATAATTTATAACAAGCGAAGTTATCAATGGGATCTGGCTATCCATGATGCTTTTCTGCATATATGGATAAATGTTGCTGCTTAAATAAACATTTGTTACTGACATCGCAGAGAATATTTTAAAATGTAAGAGGTAGTGCGATTTTGGTGGTGATGATAAACAAATTACTTTTAGACCCTGCCAACTATATTCCATTTACAAATATATTTATCGACACAATTTTTAAACAGGGAAGTTTCCCTGTTTCTTGCAATGCTAGGTGAACTGGCTTATGGGTAATTTCAGGGGTGCGATCTATCCAAGCGATATGGTTTTCATTACAACACCCCTGCGCAAAATGAGAGAATGACTGAAAGTTCCGCGTCACTCCGTTTATTGAATGCGCTATGAAGTAGTTCGACCTAGTTTCGAATAATTTCTCTGAATTAATCTCACGACGAGCCGTTTCTAGGTGCAGATATTGAAGAATATGTCGAATGCGTTTCCTGGACAACACTTCTGCTGATATCTTGAGAGATTTTCTTCGAAAGATTGTGTTTTGTCTGTAAACTGGTCAATATGGCACAGGTCGTAGTCACGGAATATGCCCACTTCATCTTCGGTTCTGATAGCCAATGAAATACACCGAATTTACGAAAAGACGTCATGTTTTAAGATCGGCTGAACCGCACTGCCAAAATTATAGTGCAGTCCCGGTGAGAGAGTTTGAAAAGGAGAGACGAGGAGGCAGTTTCGTTTTCGTTCCATCAGTCGACTGGAGAGTTTTGACACTGTGCGAGTGTGACATTCGGACAGATCGAGGTGTGTAAAACGTTTTATACCCGTCACTGAATTCATTACTTGTTTCCCGGCGCACACTTGTTAATATTATCAAATAAATGAATGTTGCAAGTTTCCGCGCTACTGCATGACTGAAAGCATGCACATGGCATGACTGAAAGCCGCCGTTTTGTGTGCTAAGTTTGAAAACATTTCTTGCAAGGAAAACTTGATTTATTTCATCAAGCGAAAGCATCCTTTTTACTGCAATTTTCAAATTGACTGATCTTATCGTCCTGCATCATTTGTCATCCAGCAAAAGTAATGTTCTTGATTCTTACCATATCCGTAATGACAGCTCGTTGAACAGGTCAGGGAAAATGACTAACTGGGATATATATCCCAATTGGGATAAAATATCGCAATTTGAATTTTTTTTCATACTTCCATATTTTCAAGCTGGCATATTGTGCTAGTAGTTCTTCTGTTCGTTTAAAGACATACAACAGTGGTTATTGATGGGAAGTATACTGCAACAACAACATCAAAAAGTATTGCACGTAATTGCAATTGCACAGAGAATAATGTCGACGAGAAAAGGTCAGCAAAATTATACAATCGTATTGTCAGTTTTGTGAAGTAGATTCTATCTTGTTTTTGGTAGTTTTGATGCCGAAATCCGACATTGCCGTTTAGTATGAAAATCGGTGAAAATATCCCAATTAGGATATATTTCAATATCCAAACTTTGATTTAATATCTTAGGTGGGATATATACCCAATGTTAATAAATTAATATCCTATCAATGCTCCCCAATCGTATATGTCGCTATGTAGGATCTTACTGATTTCAATTGAATTTTGTGTTCGGAGCGCCCAGCTCATGAATATTTAATAGTCTTATGACATCACGACCGCATTTTAACTACTTTACTTCATTCTCAAAGAGAGCCGTGTCTACCCGCGGGAGACCAAAGCGACTCTCATGTAAACTGGTGACATTTTTGAATCTCCAATCTCAAAGCGAGGCAGCATGACATCACTCGCTCGACCGGGACTATTCTCCCGCGGGTAGACACGCAAAATGGTACATCTTCAGAAAATTTATGACCTAACCCAAAGATCACAAGATCATTATTGTTTAGCATCATCAGATAAACAAGAATAGTACGATCAGATAACATGCAGGCGAAAATACGGTATAATTGACGTAATTCGTTGTTTTCCGCGTTTCAATGGTTGATCTTCAATGCAGAATCTAGGTCAACTAAATTTATGTCTGCTGCTTCAAAACGAGTAGGCCATAAATAAAGTTCAACGTTCAGTTTTATTTTTTTAACAACAAAACTTGCATAATGGTAGCAACAAAAGCACATATCATAGGGCGTGTGAACAGTACTATGTAGTGAATGAAGAACAGAAATGCTGCAA
The DNA here is from genome assembly GCA_036873755.1 of Hanleya hanleyi. Lineage (NCBI taxonomy): Eukaryota > Metazoa > Mollusca > Polyplacophora > Lepidopleurida > Hanleyidae > Hanleya > Hanleya hanleyi. Next base: position 94,432 of record JAVTVY010034262.1, read on the forward strand.
CTGCCTTGCCCTGATCAAGTACATGTCACGCTAAGAACCTGGGATAGGTAATAAATTTCCCGAAGATGTACCGTCTTGCGGTAGACACGGCTCTCTTTGAGAATGGATAGGAACTGCGCGAACTACTTACTGTATTAGATAACTCGCTTTCACGGCCAAGTATACATACTGACAATAATTTGTTCGCGATTGATATGCTCCGAAACGGAAAGAGTCATTTTTCAATTATATAGCCCACGTTATGTTTAGCAATTCGCTTCTAACTCGGCGGAGTCAGCAGGTCAATGACAAGCCGGTTACAGACGGTGAAAATCATACGCCGCCTACTCACCCCCCAAATTTTGGGGGGATGGCTCCCATTTACACGTGAGACTCTTTCTCGCAGTAGGGAGTCTCGCGAGACGAGAATGTACTTTACTTGAGTCGGGCAGGGGGGATAGGTTCATGGACTCTGCGTTAACTCAAGGTTACGTCAAGGACGAGTCCATAATTCTACCCCGCATTATGGAGCCAACCTGGCGGGTGGGCGGCAACATCAGAAGATTCCCCCACAGCTTGGCGTGTGCTTCGGCTGAGCCAATCAGAAAGCACTTGTCATTACGTTCCCTTCAAAGCACTATGAAAACCTCTCGGGATCGGTCAACACGCGCCTTACTGCAAGCCGGTTAGATCCTAACAGCGACATATCCAAATGGAGAAGCAGTTAGGATTTAATTTTAATTAGATTGGATATATACCCCACTTAGTGCTTTGCTCTGACCTGTTGAAGTTGACAAAATAAATTTCCGGTTGGGGCAGGCAGTGGAGGTAAATTTATTTTTTGATGTTAATAATGGTTTTCTGTGTCTGTGATTGAATTTTTTAGTAACGTAAGGGTATTTTTTCTGTGTGCAATTGCTGAATGGATTTTAAAATAATTATTCGATGTACCGGTAGGCATACGTGTAATCTTGAAGAAGACCTATAGGCTACTTATATTATTTTCTGGTTGTCAATTGCCACACAAATAAATTATGAATATGAATCAGATTCAGTGACTTCATTCTTGTACATGTCTACAATAACAATGTCATTGAGCTTTGACTGCAGGTTCCTGTGTGCATGAATACATAAACCATGAATGAAAGCCGATCTGCTTCCTGGGCAACAATGTTCACTATGATGCGGACACCGACCTCGGCAATATTGTAGGGTTACTACCAAAATGTTATCTTGTTTAGTTCAGATAATATACAATTTTTAATCTTCGGTGTTGTGTTCTTTATCGGGGAAAGGTAATTCCATTGGGTTGTCAAACAATTGTGATAACAGTTGAACGCCTCAACAAAATTTTTTCCATCGTCCACTGGTACCACATATGCAACTCTCATTTGCCTAGACTTTCTTTACAGTATTGATGAAGTCTCGTATCATCACGTATGCAACGAGAGACACATCAGAAATATATTGAACAGGACCAATTCCTTCCCTGTTTTTTAGCAGCCTTGGATGCTTTCATTTGATCTTATTTCTTTATGGGCCTTAACAGTTGTCAGTGTAGATGAAGATCCATTATTGGACACCTACTCTACACCCTCATCAAACGTAAGCTCCTACTTGTTTGAATATTCAACACCGCAATCAGATTAAAACCAGATTCTTAAAAAACCCTCCCCATCTCACATGTCGCTGATTCAAGTTCCATGTTCTAAACAGCTCTCGGCAGATCAAGGTCAGATCACTTTGCAGCGAGGGGGTGACGGGTGTATTGTTTCATTGAATCTTGTTTTCTTGTATGTTATCTTGGTTTCTAGAGAATTAAATTGTTTCATCGGATTGATATTTTATTTTCTATAAATCATGATGATATTTTATTAACAGTATTATAATTTAGATATATCAGTCGATTCCAGGACACATTTTTGTTCTCACAATAACTCGAGGTCAACTTGTCTCTTTCCCCACACGGTTGTGGCCTGACCTCGAAGTTTCAACCTTACATCTCTAAATCATGGAGAAGCTCTGTGATTGGTCAATACTTGGAACACTGAAACGGGAGTGTTGATTTCAGATCTACATGGGCGACAAAGATGGGAAGCATTTTTTGTAGATCTGGTTTTAATCATAGTTTACACAAGTATTATAACACTGTCAGTGTAAGTAATTGAAAGATGGAGACGGTTTGATTTCTGTGTGTAATGTTGCCCATCTATGTGCATCATTTCGAAAACATTTGTGAATCAGTTGTCAGGTCTGCTCCTCAAAGAGTTGCTAAGGAGAGTTGAAATTGATAGTACTGGTCAAAACTTCTTTGTGATGTTTTCTTTGTAATGCTGTCCTGCACAGCTGAATATCCACTTAGTTGATTTATTCACCATATATTCCATTGAGACTGTCGTGGGTTTACTTTCCTCCTCATTTCTCTTCCTTTAGTTTGGTCAGCAGAAGAAGCGACAGCTTACACCAGAAAACCTACCAATAAAGCGCTTGACCGGCAAAGGCAGAAGTCCAGCAGTTGTGCCATTCTCACCAGCAAGCTTCTCTCCAGCAGAGTAAATGATCATGTTACACATGAATAAACAAATAAACAGAAAATACCAATAATGGATTAATAAACAAAAAAGCATGAAAATATCAGTTATGGATTAATAAAAAAAAGTGAATAATGGATTAATGAACAAACAAACAAATACATACATACCAAATTAAGTCCAATAATGGGTTAATGAACAAATTGGATTGGTCCATTCAAATTTTCATAAGAAATTTTGTGATTTCATTGGCCTGTTTAGAGAATAGAAAGAACCTTCAACCAATCACAGCTGCTGTAAAATTCCATTACCATGCTCTCAGAGTTCCAGTTCTTGTTTGTTTTGAGCCAATTCAATGAGAAGTCTGTAAAAACTGATGTAAATATTGAACACAAGACTGGTCCGACAGTTTTACACTTGATCTACTGTATTTCCTATTACCTGCAAATTGCGATTGTTATGTTGTAAAATGCATTGAAGACTATTCATTATTATTCTTTAGTGCTGAAACGGTTATTCAAATACCCGTTGCACGTAGTCGATTACAAAATTACTATTCGAGTACCCAAAATTTTGAGAATGACTCCTTCAGAAGTTAAAGAACTGGACAAATCATAGCAATGACTTGAAGGATAATTATATTCATTTTCTGGTGGCTCCACAAACAAATATTAAAGGTGAAATGCAAAGGTTTTCATATTTTCCTTTTTATATTCTTCATGGGCCATTTAATGATTGAAATATCAGCCTACCTGCTTCATTTGATTTTATTTGAAGTATTTTGTCTCCTGGTAGCTTTTGAAATATAAGTGCTTCAAAGTTGGTATCTCTAGCCCGGCCTATTTGAGAAATGAAATCCGCATCGCTTATCTGCCTTTGTTTGACGCTGGCTTGTGACGTCAGACCACCTGGCCGGTCGTCAATACTTGTAACATTCAGTCTCCAGGCGGCTGGTCTGACATGACGTCACAATCAAGGAAAGATAAGCGATAACGTTTTGCAAATCTGAATTCAGCTGGGCTGGGGTACCAACTTTTAGAAAAAATCCTAGCAGACAAGATAGTTCAAATTAATCCTAGTGAAGTAGATATACTGGTATTTCTATCATTATTCAACCTTTATTTAATGTTAAACGAAGAATTTAAAAACCTTTGTATTTCACCTTTAAAGACTTGATTGGAACTATTTTCAGTAGTCCAAGAACGCACACTCGGCAAACTGCGTGTTACAGATTTACATATGCTCGATCTGGGCCTAACTTCCTGCATTTCACAGATTTCTGTGCAGTTCTTTTGACAGCTTGGTGTTGAATGAGCTCCTTGATTGCATGGTGATCATTCAGGCCACGATGTATGGATAGACCACACCTTAATAAATTTGTTTTGATAGTTGTTTCACTCACAATAATCAGCAATGGTATGGCTACACTTCCATGGATTATATGCCATCTGGATAAATCCATGACCCTTTACAGTTAGCTAACTTGCATGTAACCACGCTGCATCATTGTTGAAACAATAAAAGCAAACGGGTATTCGAATACTGCTGGCGGGTACTCGGAATACCAAAAATCTGTACGGTACCCATTTCAGCACTTTTATTCTTATATCCAAGAAAGCTGCAAATATGAAAATTGCGAGTGAATATTTATATCAATAGATGACAGTTCAGGCAGTATTCAAAGGGCAAAACAACACTTCAGATAAAACTCTGTACAATGATAACTCACTACAGACCCATGATTTATACAATGAACAAAGGTGGCATGCTTGACCATTGATAAAGTTTCCCCTCTCCCTCCTTGAAAAGAATGCAATTATTATCAGGTTGTGGTATTTTGTACTTCTAACAGGCTAAGCTAATGAGACAAAGTAGTGTTTGGTGATCTATAATTGAGAATGTCTATATTTTACAGCGCCACGCCCTCGCGCAAGTATGGCACCAGGACAAGTGCTGGCGATGTGGTGGTCAGTTATGGGTCAACAGTTAACTGGATGAGAACCAATGAAATAATCCCTAACATTGCACCGTTCGATGTCACCACTGCTCTGAATAAACCATTTAAATATATGTTCCAGAAGTTGGTGGATAAGGCACATGGTGAGTTTCGTACAGTTGATAAGTTTGTTGTTATCATGATTGAAGGGTTCTGTTCAGATTCTTACAAGATCTTTTACATCTTACACAAGGTGCACTGGTTCATGTACAAGAGAGAAAAAATTATGATCTGACATTGAGATGTAATATTCATTGGTCTTAACTTGAACGATGTAAATTGTTTCGGTCCTCTGATTTCTATGAAATACATCATCAATACCATATCATCAACAACCAGTCGCCACACAGTTCAAAGTCACACATGTCAAGTGAGGTGGTCTAGCTTTTGTGAACTGTTTCAGTTGGATGGTTTTTTGTATGAATTTCATGATTTACTATTTTTGATGATACTGTACATCCTGATTATAGCATTTCCAATCTTCCTTGTCAGTGTTAAATGATGGCATTGAGGAGATGGCTGCCTACTTACGGACACATCATAATATTGAAGAGTTCTCTCATGTGGCTCTCCCAATTCAGGTATGGAAGACATTTGTGGGAACAACTGGATTTCTCTATCCAAAACTACTTGTGTAGTCTATTTACACCTCAGTACTTCATCTAACCAAATCATCCCATTTCTCAACCGTCGGTCTATGTTGTTGGTAGATCATTGATGTACAGGTTCTACAAAATAACGTGGTATTGTTGGTGGCTGAATGCCATTCGTGGAAGTGATGAAAGGGAAATTGGTTTGTAAAATATTGTGAAGCAGAGACATAATGTTATGTATTGTCAGAGATCCCTTGACGTCCCAAGATACACTGGTGAATCACATTGATGGTGAATCACATTGATCGCTTTAGATTTTCTTAGATGTGATTTGTTAACCGACATTTAATGCAGCGACTTGTTTGTGCTCACTTCACCACTACATATCATTTGTGTGTAGATTTGTATTGCAAAATTCACAAATAATTTTTAGTCTAGAATTTTAATAATCTTGGTGTCAGTAGATATGAAATATAGTCTTGCATCTCATCTTGAACTATGCCAGGAGGAGGTAACTGTAGCAGGACGTGTCTGCTGTGACAGTAATGGTAAACTGAATGCCAAGTCAGTGGTACTGGAGGGTTCACGGGAGACATCTGCAGGCAAATGTATTCCCATTGATCTGACAGAGCTCAAGGAATATTCGCTCTTCCCTGGTCAGGTGGGTTGGATCATAGATGAACTAGCTTGAATTGAAAACAATTCATTTCTTAAAAAGTTACTCAAAACTTGAGTACGGTAATTTCCCTATTAATTCGCGATGTAGTGATGAAACTCACCACTCCAAAAATTGGCTACTTTCGAATTATTTGTTGAGCCAATTCTAGAAAAACGCGAGTGTTCGAATTAAATGTCGCGCCGACTTTCACGGAGAATCCAAAATGGCGGACCGCTTCGCCGTGGTCGTAGTGATCGTATTTATTAACGTGTATTAACTTTGAGATCTCACCATAGTGTCCATAAAATGCAGTGTATGATGTCAGAAAATCTCCTCTATCCTGATAAAGGCGTCTAATTTTATTCGAGGAAGTCAAGCATATTTATCGAGTGACAAGTTCAGCACGATCATGCAGATTTTTGAGCTGACGTCCGTAAATTCGCGTCCATAATAACATCGTAAAAGTAGGCCAAAACATTGAACGTATTCCTTCCTTTTGTTCAGTATTAGCTATGATCTATATTATGAAACCTAACTGACATGGAATTGAATGAATATTCTATATATATAAAACTATACACATATTAGAGTATTCCATGTTCGAGTCGTTCGGTACGTCGACGTTGTTGTTGTGAACCCTGAAAATGAACCAACGGCAAATTTATGTAGGATTATATCACGAAGTTTTAGACAGATTAGCGGACTGTCATAGACTTTTTGGTCTTCATTGTGCATGATTTTACACACACCATCCAGGACTTGAATAAATATCCCGGACCTATGACACGAAATTAATGTAGAATTAACGGCGGATTGTACAAGAGAACCGAGTGTCAGTCGGCAATACACGTTTCGATTTGTTTGTTTCAAGTATGAGAATATCTATTACGGTACCGGTACTGTAACAGTTTACTAAAAGTATAGGTCGAAGTATGATATCGTTCTGAATATTAATTAAATACTGTTATGTTCTCATCTCCGAAACTTTACCTAATGCCATTTAAATGTTTCTCAAATTTGTTTAGCATATAGAGTAATGGAATAGCGAGTAGCGATGTTTTGATTCTTAGTGTAAAAATGCGCGGTGTAATTCCAAAGAATTTTTGATTGCTGGAATTTTGGTAAGTTCGTGGGTATTCATAAGAAATATTTTCATTCACAATAAAATATTTAACAAAACCGGAAAGAGTAAGTCTTTATGATAACCGTATTTGAACAAAACAGAGCACATGCAGAGATGATTGTTGTCGGCGCTTCACATCGCGAAATTTGTTTGTGTCCCCTTGTGGGAAAACTGACGTTTGTCAACTGTGTGATTTCCTGTCTATGTTTCATTAAACGATAGGTGTATTTTGTTAAACTTTTTCATTTTAAGTTTATCTAATTATCTAAATAAGCAGGTGTGTTTTGCCTTATGGCCAGTGTCACAGTTATTGAATTTGGTGTTATATAAGCTCAACTGAATCACAAACTCAGTATTACATATTTCTCAGACCCTAAAACACCGCCAAGTAAAATTTTATATGAGAAGTCACAATGGCTGCTGTGCCTGTTCCATCAACATATTCATTTGACTCTGTGGTTCGTGGATATCACGTTTACCGCTTCTTCTGGAACAGACCTTTCGCGGGAGAAAAGCTGCAGCTAGATATTGACATGGATTGTCCAGCTTCCAAGGACTTGCATGCTGTCGCCGTTAAGAAGAAGAATAAAACCGTTGGACATGTTCCTGCAGATATCTCGAAGATCGTGAAGTATTTCTTGATTTATGGAGGAGAGGCAGAATGCATCATCCGTGGCAAACGTGTACGCTCCAAACTACCAATAGGTGGACTAGAAGTACCCTGTACCTACGTCTTCTCACACAGTGACGAGCGCTTGAAGAAGAAACTGAAAAAGAGACTGAGCAAAGTGAAGAAGACCTGGTAAAGCCGACATCAGCGGAATGTGCTAGAAATGTGACGCCAATCAGGAGAAAATTTGGATTCGCTGATAAACAGACCCTTCTATAAACTTTCAACACTCTTTCAATGAAAAACCAAAAACCTGTCTGGCGTAACGTCCATTAATGAACAACATGACATGTTGTTTATACAGGACATCTTGTGCAAAACTCTCATATATCAGCGTAATATCTCATCAGTGTAATTCTTCTATTTTTATTTCTCTCGTCTGTGCTGGATTCCACTTCATATAAACTGGATAATATGCTGTAAAATTGCTGAAATGTATCATTGTACGCTTTTGGTTTAACGTTATATGTGTTTCGAAGTTGTTCGTTTTTCAGTGCAATGCACATAATGTCACCATTGAATATATTTGTGACATACACTGACGGTATATTGTGTCAAACTAACTTTGAAAAATCATTATTGCATATATTTGTTTTCTCTCGTAAATAAAATATGCCACCCCATTGTAAAATTATATTGCTTTTTTTCTCGCTCTTTCGTTCCAATACGCCCTGTTGTATGAAAAGTAAGCTGTAAAAGCAGATCGCATCTTCCTGCCAACGGTTCACATAACAAACGAAATATAACAAGTTTCTTGAATAATATAACAAAAAATACCAGACAGTACCGTGTTTGTTTCATATTGTAGTTTAAGGACCGCTTACAGTACAAATCTCTACAGTAACACATTCTCATGGCATCACATTGTATATCCCCTATTGTCATGACAGTTTGGAGGTTACAAACTCTGACGTTAGGAGAATGCACTAACAATGCTCAATGCTTTTCTTCTCAAAAGATCAAAAAGATGTTTCTTCACCGTCAAAGAGTTGTTTTTATTCAGTCGTAATATACCCTATAGGAAAGCCTCCCCTTGGACCATGGCTCCACCAACCCTATTGTTTCTCATTTGAAGCGCCTGTAATCCCTCTTTGAATTCAGGCTGTAATATTCCGCCTGTCTCATTGTTTCTCAATTATAACCTAATGGTATTCACTCATCATTGTTTCACTCGTTAAATGATCAAGTAGAGGTGTTAACCCCTGTCCGGTAATCTAGATATTATGATTGAGACTCCATTGTTTCTCCAAGTAAGGCATTGAAACTAAATACAGTCATTCCGCTTTGAGTACTTAATTCCTTTATATCCTTGAGGGTCCAACATAGTAATAGGACATGACACGCATTGCTCAAGAGGGAAATATAAGAGGAACTGTTTTTTAAGTTGCATCATATCACAACTGGCAATTTCAAGCGAACACTCCAACCATTAACCATGAATAGTATTACGAACTACTTCAAGAGGAAATCATCTTATACCTGTGACACTGCGACTCCGAATGCTGTTTCTGTTGCCCGGGATGACCCATTCGTCACTTTAACCAGCGTTGGCTTCGTCGGTGAAGATGGGATCATTAATTTGATAGATCAACCCGAGACGGTCATCTGTAATCTACCTGCCCAACCCGCCCAGCCTGCCCCTGTAAGAGTTACATTCTTCACTTCGACGGAAGCTACACCTGCCCCGACTTCTGTTATCCCGGTCTCGATTGAGGTAGATGCCCCCCCACCTACCAAGAGGGGAAAATACCGAAGCTACAGCTTGAAAGAAAAGAGACAGGTTTTGGAAGAGGTAGAGGTCCACGGGTTCCGTGTTGTTTCGGAGAGGAGGAAAATCGCCCTATCTACCATGGCCACCTGGAAGAAGACTGTTCAAGTGACACCAGAAGACAGCAGTGATGATGAAGGTCCTCGACGGCGTAAACCCTCACGGAAGAGAAAATTCGGAGGTGGAAGGAAATTGTCATACAGCAAGGAAACGGACCAAAACATCCTTGCCTGGATACTCGAGCAGCGTGATCTTCAACTGCCCCTATCTAGAAACGCTGTCAAGATTTTCGCGGCCAAGTTGATTGTCTTGGAGAACCCCAACTTCCGAGCTTCTGATGGATGGTTATCTAGATTTATGCAGAGGAATGACTTATCCCTACGTTGCAGAACCTCCCTATCACAGAAACTTCCAGCCGACATCGAATATAGACTTCAGATATTCTACAAACATCTGAGAGAGGTATGTATGTTGTCAGCATTTCGATACATTTCTTTCCGTGATTATTTTTCTTTCATTTTAATAAACTTGTGATGACTCGCCTTGCTTGAATATATATATATACGATCGATAATGTATCATTATTTATGTTCTAATCGATTTTTTTTTGTAGATTCGCATCGCCGAAGAGTTCGACAGCAAGATGGTAATCAACATGGATGAAGTGCCCATGTTCTTTGACCTTGTCCCAGGAAAGACCGTGAACAAAAAAGGCGAAAAGGATGCCCGTATCATGACAACAGGTGGTGAGAAACGACACTTCACAGTGGTTCTGGCTGTAACTGCGTCAGGACAACAGCTTCCACCCATGGTCATATTCAAAGGTAATATATCACTCTATGGAAACAATTTTGTCCAATTATAGAATAAGAGTAAGGTAATCAGATTATATAATATTAATGATACACTCTGTAAATGTATGAGCTCTGTAATTTATTGTTGTCTCTTAAGAAAATATTAATAAATCCATTAATATTTTTCATTAATATCTTTGTAGGAAAGCGGGCATTGAAAATTCCATATCCCAAGGATTGGGTGGTGACCGTTAACCCCACTGCATGGATGGACGATACTATGATGCTGACATGGGTCGAGAAGATCCTGAAACCGTACACTGAGAGGAGACCTGCCCTCCTCGTCATGGACAGTTTTGGTGCCCACATGACGGAGAACGTGGAGGGACTGCTGGAAAAGATTTACTGTACCCCGGCCATCATCCCCGGTGGGTGCACACCCAAGGCCCAACCCCTGGACGTCTGCTTGAACAAGCCGTTCAAGGGACACCTCCGAGAGATGTGGTGCGACTCCATGCGGGATAAGGTGATTTTTTTAATTGTTATTTGCAATAGAATATGCATATTTTTTGTCCAACTATTACACAGTATACCACCTAATATCTAACGATTCGGTTTCATTACAGTGCAAAACAATCATTTTAGACCTCTCATCCGTTCAATATATAACCTTCGTTATATGCTTAATTTTGACAGATGGCTTTACGGCAGAAGGGCGAACCGGCTACGAAAACCCGATGATAAAAAAGTCTTTCAAGGTCACTGGCATAACGGCAGCGTTGGATGGAACCGAGGATGCCATGGTGCACAACCCCAAGACTATCCCCGAGTTTCAGTTGGTCGACTCTGACGATGAAGACTTCCTTGGATTTTCTGCAGAAGATATCCCCCCCGGAAATGAAGATCCGTTCGTTACCGACGACAGTGATAGTGACGAGTGAGACCAGTTTGTCCATCTGAATGTGCCGATTTGAAAACTTAATCTCGGATGAATTAAAGCCAGTAAACAGTGCTTTAGTAAATTACATGTATGATGCTTTTATTTTATGCTGTTTTATGTTATATATTGTTATCGTAGTGCTCCTGTAATAAAATAAAGTGCTGTATTCTCATATATGCATCCGTTTTACATTTTTGTATCAAATCGTCACCACTCACTTGAGCCTGTTGCCCGCTGTTCAGTTGTTCGTATTCCACATAAACTGCATGGTAATTTCAATAATATCACTTGATTGAAAGTTCCCGTTTCACAATGTATGACTGCCGACTCAAAATCAAGTCATTCAACAGTGCTTAATTCTTGAAAAGGAAACTTTTACCTGCATCCGATCGTCTTTCTGATTTGAGATCAGGCCCGACTGCAGCTTTTCTATAATTTATAAATATACACTCAGTAAATATAACCGGATCCACTTCAGAGAATATACAGAAATCGACATCTCAATTAACTGGTAAATTAGACCGATCTATGTAAGTTGTGATTGTATTCTGGTCGAAGAATCATGGCGAAAAAATCTACCAAATGTACAATCCCGTTTCTCAACGGTTTAGTGAAATTAATTCAGCCTTTCAGAGAATCTAGTTGAGGAAAGTTATAAAATATATCCATATGCTCAATATCATGATGCTTTTGTCCGTGCAGTACTGAGAACCATATGTGGATGGATTTATTCCATTTTTCTAAAAAAAAATCTAAACAACACTAATATCGAAATTACAACCGCGGCATGCGATTGTTGATTCCAGGTCAGATCGATAGCCGGCTTCATCTGAAAATATATTAGCATAAAATGTATTCTATTTAATCACCAACGTATAAAAGTTAAAGGGGGCATGAATTAATGAGGGACGATGAACCACCGTAAAGACTTCAACAGAAAAGGAGCGCCATGAAAATTTCCTTAGACCGTGTCACGTCGATCACCGTTGTCGGTGATTTTTATGTTCCGTTCAAACATAATTCATTCGCATGCAGTTCTGCCTTCTCGGAAAATATTCACCGTGTTTTTCAAATAAAGGAATGCTGGTTTAAAGAAAGATATTTGATATACGAACGGCTGGAAAGTGAAGAATGATTCAATAGCGGGCCGTGTGCAGACACTCGACCACGTGCGGGGACTACCGTATATATTTTTCCCGACTGCGGCGAAACGCGATCAAGTTAGGATAAAATTACAGGACTGCGGAGTTAATTGAATCAATTTTATTCCTTATAGACTGTAAGTAATAGTAATTCAGTCTGATTATATTGTACCATTCCCTGTTGTTTCTCTGCGCTTACAAATAATAGCATACGCCGATATACTATACGAGATTCTAGTAACACATTCACTTTACTTTCATCGACACGAACTCCGTGGCGAAAACGGGAGTGTTCGAATTTATTGTTTCACGGATATTGAAAATGCTCCCGTGTTCGTTTTATTAGGATGGACAAAATCACGACAGCGGAAAAATCGGCCGTTTTCGAATTAAGTTTGGAAGGTGAATTAATAGGGAAATTACCGTATGTCCAGGAAAATCTGTGAGAAAATAATCTGTCCAATTTTCAGCCAGCAGAAAGCATTTCACAAACTATGCCCTGATTCGATAGGCCCGGTATTTGATTTTGATGGTTTGTTTATTGGTTTTCCCTGGCTAGAACTGCTGGAACTGGCCTACCTTTATATTTAAAATTATAATTCTTACTGTGCTATACTGCCTTTTCTCAACCCATGATAATCCAACATTGTTTCCACAAGTTAGAAAGATGTTTGCTGGTTATTTCAATTGCCTACCACCAACAATATTACGGCACTGAGGGGTTATCTCGAATATTCGAATATCATTTTCCCATTCGAATATTCAAACTTTTAACATACTGCAAATGCCTTCGGCCGTGCATTTGATCTCTTCTACTTATAACGTTAAACTTTCTCATTCTTTTTCTTTCTTGTATGGACAGGTTGTGGCTATGGAAGGTATTAATATCACTGGCCAAAAGTTTATAGCTAAAAAATTACACAAGGTGAGTACTATTTGATCATTAATTTTTATTAGCTCGCCGTATACGAAGTAGGCGAGGTATTGGGAGAGAGAGGGGGAAAGTGGCGGTGTCGGGTTAAGTTTTTATGTTTAGCTCAACGTTACACTCAAGCTGGAAGGTTAATGTTTTTAGCTCGCCGTATACGAAGTAGGCGAGGTATTGGGAGAGAGAGAGAGGGGAAAAGTGTTGGTGTCGGTGTCCGGTTAACTTTTTATGTTTAGGCTGGACTTAGAATAATTTTGACTTCTTTTGGACTCTGAAAGTCCAGGAGCTTACATCATGCTATACTTATTCAACCCATCCACTACCCTTGGGGAGCAGGTCCCCATCCCTGGGTCACCCAGTCCTACCCCATATCTCCTAAAGTAAGCTTTGCCCGACCCCATACTCTCATATAGTTTGGGAGCTCAGATCATCCTGTACACTTATTCAACCCATCCACTAACCCCGGGAGCATGTCCCCACCCCTGGGGCACCGAGCCCCACGCTATATCTTCTAAACTAAGCATTGCCCGACCCCATACCATCATATTTTCCTACAGCTTACATGATCCTACACTTATTCAACCCATGCGCTACCCATGGAAGCATGTCCCTACCCTCGGGGCACTGTGCCCCACCATCCATCACCTAAACTAAGCTTCGCCCGATCCCATATCCTCACATTTTCCTGAAGCTTACATCATGCTACACTCATTCAATGCATTGCCCAACTCCATACCCTCATATTTCAATTTCTAATTTTATATCACTTATATGTGATACTAACCTGTTATTAGGCATGAGATGCAGTGTACATTGTATATAGTCATACATACCAAATCACATACAGTATATTCCTTTATAGTATTTACTAATAGTTTGGTGACATTATTTTATTTCAGAAGTACAATATCAAAATAACTGGCGGGGGAATCCCGCGGTACTGAACTGCTGTTAGTTTTTAATTTCTTGTCGCCTTAAATTTTGCTATCAAATTCTCGTTGACCCTGAAGCTTTTGCACAACCATATCTGTCTCCACACATTTAACTTAGGGCTATTCCAGAAAAAAAGGCATGGGGGGGGGCGGATGGCAAGCCTTTTTACCCCTCGGCCATTTTGGCCTCGGGGTATTGTCGTCGCCATGTACGTCCGTCCGTCCGTTACCGCATTTTAGGCAAAACCGCTTGAGACACAACCACCAAATTTTCAACACTTACTTATCTAGTGCTAAGCCAGACGCCTATCGAAAGTGACTCCCCTCGGCCCATATTTTACAGAGTTCTGCCCCTTTACAGATATATTAATTTCTGTTTCTGTCCTATATGCCTGAATGTAACCAGCTATATCTGCAGAACTGTGTTCGGTATAGCTACTATATTTTGGAAACTTATTTATATTGTTGTATTCTACAAGCCAACAAAGGATTATTCGCCTCGGCTTATGGAGTTATGCCCCTTTCGGATGTAGTAATCTCCGATTTTGTTATTTGTAGCTGAATGTACAAGTTATTTCTGCAGATCCGTGTTCGGTACAGCTTATTCGTCTCGGTTCTTATTTCACAAAGTGCTAAGTCAGACGCCTTTCGAAAGTGGCTTCCCTCGGCTCATATTTTACAGAGTTATGCCCCTTTACAGATATATTAATTTTTATTTCTGTCCTACATGCCTGAATGTAACCAACTATATCTGCAGAACCGTGTTGGGTATAGCTACTATATTTTGGAAACTTATTTATTGCTGTATTCTACAAGCCAACAAAGGATTATTCGCCTCGGCTTATGGAGTTATGCCCCTTTCGGATGTAATAATCTCCGATTTTGTTATCTATAATTGAATGTACAAGTTATATCTGAAGCTTATTCGTCTCGGTTCTTATTTTACACTAGTGCTAAGTCAGACGCCTATCGAAAGTGGTTCCCCTCAGCCCATACTTTACAGAGTTATGCCCCTTTACTGATATATTAATTTCTATTTCTGTCCTATATGCCTGAATGTAACCAACTATATCTGCAGAACTGTGTTCGGTATTGCTACTATATTTTGGAAACTTATTTATATTGTTGTATTCTACCAACCAACAAAGGATTACTCGCCTCGGCTTATGGAGTTATGCCCCTTTCGGATGTAATAATCTCAGATTTTGTTATCTGTAGCTGAATGTACAAGTTAGTCTGTAGATCCGTGTTCGGTACGGCTTATTTGTCTCGGTTCTTATTTTACAGAGTGCTAAGTCACATGCCTATCGAAAGTGGCTCCCCTCGACCCATATTTTACAGAGTTATGCCCGTTTACAGATATATAATTTTTCTATTTCTGTACTATATGCCTGAATGTAACTAACTACCGGTATATCTTCATCATCCCATATAGAACTATCTCTTCCCCAATTCACACAACACATGGGTCTCTATCACTTGGGGAAAGCCGAGGGGTTTTGATTAGATCAATCTCATGTTTTTTTCTATGGGTGGTCGTGTTAAAATGAAATCCAATTCTGTGGGTGGTAGGTTTAATAAAGAAATGGATTCTATGGGTGGTGGGTAAATAAAACCAATGGTGTCAATGTCTGCAGGGGTTATTCTAGCCCAAAATTGTTCATAAACTCAATTTCAAAATGTTGAAAACTCAATTTTTTTGCCTTTTTCATCAAAAAAATGATGAAACTCAATTTTTCCAACTTTTTCATCGCACCAATTACAGGAATGAGGTTGGTCATATGTTTACGACACTTCTTCAGAGACAAACAAATACTGACAATTCTATTTACATGAATTATATCACAGTCTACAACAACACTGCTAAAATAACTCAGTGTTACGAGATAACTCATTGGCCCAAACCATGACAGGGTGCCGTGTATCATCCAACAATTGAAGGCGACATTAGCACGACGTGTCTTCTTAGAGCAACAACAACATATAGAACTGCTGCTGCATTGTCGATCAAGATTTTAACTTCGGCCTAAGATAGTCAGCCGTTCACTTGTTACATGCATGTTTTGTGCACTCCGGTACAACCACACCAAACCACAGTACGGCTGTTGTCAGTTAATAGGTTGTTTAGCATGACCTCATGCTAAAACATACATGCTAGATGCTATAATTATTAATTATTGAAGCTAAATTTTTTACCGTTAACAGAGAAGATTGTGATCGAATATATAACCTGGCAACATTCCTGTTTTACAGATTTATACACTCTGAAATACTCTCATAAAAATCGCCAGAAAAAAATATTTATGAAATAATTATTCTCTAAAGAGACATTTTAAGTTTGCTTTACTTTAATTGAAACATTATGTAAATAATTATGGTAGACAGTAAAACTCAAATGCACACACATTGAGTAAACAGAAATCAAGGGAAAAAACTCTTACTTGTGACCAATAATAAAGATAACTGCAGAATTTATTACCCAAATTTTCAACGTCAGGAGTCACCTCTTATTGAAATCTTCTTTTATTTCTTTTACACTGACTGAAGATAGGGATTCTCTGTCCACGGCGACGAATTTTGTATGTCCGTCGTCCTCAAGCTACGAGTCATTCGTCGACAGTCTGTGTTGTCGGGAGTGAAGACGTGACCACTTCGCTCAAAAGCGTTTCATCAGATAAATGGATGGTTAAATGAATTGGTTGATGAGGAAACAACTGATCCATAAACTAAAACCACGATGGCTTTGGTACGCGACCGTCAAAAGTGCCGGGGTTAAAATTTACTGCCACGTGCTTGACACAAGGGAATCCTCGCTAGAAAAGGACTGTGCCTCGTTTTGAAATAGGCCATAGGGCTTTCCCCAAGAATGTGAACCAAGATGGCGGCTCTTCAGTCGCCTTCGCGCTGACTCGCGCTGTGACGGTTCATTCGTTTTACTTAGATTTGCTTACTTATTTCTTTTACGATCAATAATTACTGATAATTAAAATACATGCGGCATTATTTATCTCCAAAATATTGATGCGGGCGGGTCATGCGAAACAACCTATCAACTGACAACTGGTATGTTGTGGGAAAACTAAAAAAAAAAATCGTGCGCGCTTCGCACGCAAACGGCAAAAATCGCAAAACTCAATTTTTTTAATCAAAACTCAATTTGAAATTTTTTGCGAAACTCAATATATATTGTTTTTCATCGTGGCTAGAAAAACCCCTGGTCTGGTCGTTGTTTTCATTCATTTATTTATTAAAACACTACCCGAAATTTTGTGTTGTCTGTTTTTTTGTATATGTAATTTCTCGCTGGCAACCCTCGTATCTTCATGGAAGTTCCTGATCGTCTCATTCAGTCACCTTCGTGAAAAGCGCCCTCTTTGGAAGAATGTGGTCTTGTCAGAGTTGTGTCCCCTGTTCGTTTTTTTGTAAAGTTTCTGGCAATAACTTGATTTACGAATTAAATTTGTCCCAGAAACTTAAAAATTGTATTAGTACAAAATAATGTGAAAACTGATCGTATATTCGCATGTGGCAATATATACAAATGTGCCCGTTGAGTACCGAGGCGAAGTTTTGCCTCCATTTTCTTTCGACCTTGCTGACGGTCTGTTCGACTGGCATGACTGTTGAGCATCAAATTCAATATGAAATCCGTCAGAATTATTTTAAATTCAATCAATTTGGCGGCATACGTAGATAATTTTCAAAGCAGTGGTTTCGACGATATGGATCAACTCTGAACGACGAAGAACTTTGTTTTCTCCGCGACGAAGTGTTCCGAAAAAACTAGGACAGTATTTACGCTTCAAAAAAGCACGGTCGGCACGGTCACAGTGAATAACTCCGAACCTGTTGATCTGGCGGCATCAGCAGCAAATGATGACAATGATGAACCAAAACCCCAAAAAACAGCATTTGCATGCTTTTTCTTGCATTAAATTTAATGACTTTTCAAGGACTACAATGATTATTCAAGTACCCAATTCAGGCCAATTTTAGGAAAACTGAATTGTTCAAATTATTTTTTTCTGACGGTAACTTTTGACGCGAGAAGCTAAATGGCGGACTTTTCATCTTTGATCATTTTTAGTGAATTATCCATTGCCTCTTGCATTTCCTATCATTATGTTCTCTCTTTGAAGAGCAATGCATTCCTGCTCTTTAACCATTAAATTAGGTTCGAGTAATTGACCGCAATGATCGGCTGACAATGAAGAGATTAGTTTCATCGGACGCCCGGCCAATTTAAAATCACAAATTCGCGTACATTAGTACATACGCGACAATAGCATATTCTGTCACTTACACATTCTGATATTTTCTTGATTTTCTCTGCAGTACATGCTTGAAACCTTGCAAAATTTCGCCAATGGTTTCGCCAATGATATCAAAGGGGAAAATATATAAACGATCTAAATGAAGAAACACAGATTACGTCATTTTCAGATTGAGAATCAAACCTAATAATTTCTTGATTGCTCTTCATAGGGAAATATTGTGGAAGGGCTTTTCAAACTGTTTATGTCAATAAAACGAACAGCAAATTAATCAAGCGCCTGACACTATTTGAAGACCCATATCAGGGCCAACTCATCTGAGGCCCATATCAGGGCCAACTGATCTGAGACAATGCAATCTTCCCAGCTGGAACGAGCTCATCCCGCCCGGTAATATCGTCTAAACGAAAGACATGAATTGTTTGACCTTTCTAACAATTCACTGTATCCATTTGTTCCTTGATTAACAGATGTATTAAAATACTTTCATAGAATTGGGGAGGTCTGTAGAATGAACGTTTCAACATGCCACATGTTGGTTGAACATTTTCCCGCCATACGGAGTTGCAATAACATCACGTGATCAATCCTTGGATAGCATGGCACGTGGGCCAAACTTGCGCTTGTTCACGGTTCCCGCTTCAAAATATATTCAGCTAACACAACGTCAATGTATTATGCCTTCGTAAAAGTGAGATCATGACTGTCATGAAAATAAAAAAAAACGTTTCAAACCTGAAAAAGAATTCCCTTTTACCTCTCTCTGATCGTTGGCTTGAAATATGGCTCGCCTGCAGCTGTTCTGTCATTTATTGGCCATACACTCACCTGTTTACCCAGTTTTATTCAAGTATATTTTGGCGTAACATGATCCGCATCAATCCACGATTTACATTTTAATTATTAAATCTGAAAATTGGATCGATCTGTTTCAGATGTATCTATGCTTCATTTGAAAATATATAGAATAAATGTAGGCCTATTCCATTTATTAAACGGCCTATAATCTCGGGCTATCTTACGTAAGCGTCTCTTCCGACAGTCAACTTTTGTGTCAATAATCAGATCAGAAGCATAATATCTTCATTAATACTGTAAAAAAAAACTCACCTCAATTACGTTATTTTATTGCAAAAGAAATTTGGTTTATTAGAAACCGTATGTATTTCTATTCCGATTTCCACTTCAGTTGCTGCCTTGTTCACGTCAGCTCTTTTTATCCAGTCTTTAAAATCTGGCAAAGTCAGCCATTCATCGTTAAATTTGCACTTTCCAGATGTTTTCAATTTTTGATATCACAGAACAGATTAGCCTCAAACAAATTGTCACTGAAAAAACAACAGCTGTCCGACGTGCCGTTCCTGGTGAAGTTACACTCGTCAGATCTGCCAGTGGATCACGTGTACATGTATCTCAGGCAACAGCGCTATAAATAGACCTCTGCAATATACTATTGTAGGCCAGAGCATATGTACAGGAGCGACAGATGGAAAGTGGAAACACAACAGGAGACAGAAACAACGATCGTCGGTGGAGCTTTTATTCCATTTTGCTGGACTGCCAACCATGCCAAACCGTACCCATTACAGTAAAATTCAAGCACTTTCAAGGACGTACGGGAAAAAATTCTAACTTTCAAGGCCTTGAATTTTCAATATAAAAATTAAACACTTTTACAAACTTTTATGGACCCGTGCGAACCACGAAAAAATAAAAAATATTTTCCCGGGAAGTGATCTCCATAAACAACAACTCGATGATAATTTTTAGATTGTATGCCCAAAGTTTTAAAGTTTTTTTTTTATTCACCGTTCGCATTCTCCCTATATTCAGATACTTATAATTATATTCCTAACTGGGATAGAACAAGCCCCCTGGGGCTTTATTCCCGCCATTATTTTGTCAACCTACATGTTATTATACCCATATATTATTGGTGAATAAAATTCATTCATTCATTCATTCACAACAACGACGACCATGGTAGGAGGCTAACTGTTTTTTTGTTGTTTTTTTTTCTATGGGTGGTGGGATGCCTAGATAATTGAATTCTGTGGGTCCTTGTGGCAGTAAATTCATTTCTATGGGTGGTGGGTAGTAAAAAACTCGCCCATCCGCCCCCCCCCCCATACCTTTTTTTCTGGAATAGCCCTTACTATATTAATTAAAAGTGAGTTTGAATCAGTTTGTGATGTCTCCGTCTTTACCAGTGCACATTATTATGGAGCATTACAGTATGATTGGACACAGTTGTCATTGCATTCTTTTATTTGCATACAGATGTGAAGGTTTACCACAGTGCTAGTGTCCCATTGCATGCTGGAAATGATACATTTACTCCTACTATTGCATTGTTATTAGCTTTGTTTGTTCACATATCATCACACAAAGTTACACCAAGAATGTGCTCAAAATTGCACACCTATTGTTCCTAACTATACATGAACAAGTATTCATCAGGTCTATGCAATGGGATGTGTAAGCTTACTTTTGAAAAAAATGTAATCTTTATTGGTAGTTCTATAATATAGTTCCTCCTTCAATCCAACCTCAACATCACTAAATATAGAAATCATATTTCTTAATAAATGTATTATTTTAAATGATGTGCATTGCCAATGATGTGCAACCTCAAATGATGTGCCATCCTGAAGGGCTCGATCTTTTTGCGAAGCTGCATGTATCTCTTATATGTGATACTAACCTATTAGGTAGGAGATGCAGTGTACATTGTATATACACAAACACGTCAAATCAACTACAACATATTCCTTTATAGTAATTACTAATAGTTTAATGACATTATTTCATTTCAGAAGTACAATATTAAATAACCGGCGGGGGGAATCCCGCAGTACCGAGCCCCTGGTGGTTTGGAATGTTGTGTCGCCTTTAATGAAGGACACCATTTCCTTCAATTTTGGTATCGAATCCCATTCCTCATCATGATTTAACCTAAAGCTTTTGCACGAACCATATTTGTCCAGGCATTTCACACCCACATCTCAGACCAAATTTCAATTGTAGGCCTACATGTATTCATAATGACATGTATAAGCTTACTTTTGAAAAAAAAGGTTATCTTTATTTCAAGTTTTATAATATAGTTCATCTTTCAATCCAACTTCAACATCAGTGACAAAGTAGTCAAATTTTTGTAACAATATGTATTGTCAGTGATGTGCAACCTGAAGGGCTCGATCTTTATGCGAAGCTGCATGTTATTGACAAAACCCAAAACGGCGAGCTGCCAGGTTACACATAACCCTTGTTTATAATCAAAGAGATACTTTTTTTGTACCTATATTGTACCTGTATCAGTTTCCAACCAGATGTCAATAGTCCTTGATGATCAGATCATGTTGGTGAAAATTCTTGTGTGTTGGTCTAGCAAAATAAGAACAGGGGTCAAATCTTTACTCAACCCCTCCTTTAAAACCTTGTCTTCAAGGTAATTTTAATAATGACCTGAATTAGTACAGACCAATCACCTGAATTTTCTCCTGCAAAGTTTTTATTATAATTCATTGAATTCATTATTTACCAAACTGTTAATTATTCAGCTCCTTACTTGAGTGCTGTAATGAATGATTTTCATTTCACCTATAGTCTGATTTGTTTGCAGGGTGTATCTCCAGCAGAACCAGAAGCTGTTATAAAGACTGAATCTGGTGAGTCTGTGTGTTAGACCATTTGCCAATACCGTGCACTCATCACTCCGAAATGTGCACTTCAATATCAAGAAAACTTCAGAAAATTTTGGATAGTGATGCCGGCGGGGTCTTACTTTTCATTATTCACTACTCATTATTTGCAATAAATTCGGACCAACTTCACTCGGCACTCCTGTTTGGCAATGTTTAAACAAACGGGTTACCTTCCTTGATGGGATTTTCCAAGGGAGCAGATTATTTTTATCAATCTTCCATTTCCATCATCAGATTTGATATGTTTTGAGGTTGTTGAATGAAATGAGGTTGTCTTAAACACTTTACTAATTTCAACATGTTCAAACCGAGAAATTGCTCTTGAAAAGTGCATCCAGCAAACTTGTAAAAACTGCAAATAATGAAAAGAAATGAAAATAATGAGAACAAAACGGGCGGTAGGTAAAATGACATGCCTAGATATGCAAAAATATTTGTCTATAAATTCCTCATATTTGTATGCAAATGACAGGCAATCACCAGTATGGTACAGGTATGAGTACTAAAGCTGGTCAGTTTCAGGGTCACAATCTCTAGCCTGTGTATCCTAATTTAATTTAGCATAGGGCAGCATGGTTTATCATATCATGTTTGTCTGGCACAGGAGGTAGATTAAAGTGCCAAACAATTAAGCTCTCTGATGATCCATTGCAATCACCAGTGTCTATAGAGCCTAATTTTCAAAATTCGAAATTCAATTTTTTTTGTAGTTTTGGTTAGGTTTTTGTTACAGTTAGGTTTTTGCTAGAGTATGTTTGTTTGGGTCATCGTCGCCGTGTGACCGACAAGGTTAGGTGCGACATTAAACTTCAAACAACCAACCAAAGTTATCTATTAAAGCAATTCCATCTTGAGCCTGAAATACACTAACATTATTTTTGAATCCATATTGAATTTCACATTTGCTAACCTTTATATATCGTTTCAGCATGGCCAATACATGTGATGGTAGCAGTGGGACCTTTTACAACATCGGATAACATGTCTTACGAACCGTTGGCTGATTTATTCAAATATCTACAGCGAGACAAGCCTCATGTTCTTATTCTGGTTAGTATGTGATAACTGCTCCTCTCATTTAGTTGATCATTTATCACATGGTTACAGTTCTTTTTATGCTGGTACTTTTAAGTTTAGTATTAATATAGTATGTGAGAAATAATTGGATAGGTTTACCATATTGAGAGGATACTTATCTAAAGATGAACTAAAAGATGAACTCTGTGGAATTGTATCAAATAATAATTCCTGAATAACACATGTAAAATTTTACTATTTTTCTTCCTCCCAGATGGGACCCTTTGTTGATGCCAAGAATGAAGAAATTGAGGTAGGCGACATAATAACTTTTCTTTTAACCCTTTCGTACTTATACCGGCCAAAACCGGCCGGCATCATATATACCCATAACGGCCGAAACCGGCTGCAATTCACCACCACGCAAAAAAATCGCCGCACAGTAAAATGTTCGTCAAGTGAGAGGTCGTCGGTAGTCCACATCGTTGGACAAGGAAATAGTCGACAATATACGTTCAAATTTTATTGTAAATCATGCAATAAACGTATAACAAGTTTATTTTATTGAAGACGTACCTTCCTTGTGGTGAAAATTGAGAAAATCGGCGAAGAATTTGCCGTTTTTTGACCATTTTCAACGCTATCGAAATCCCATTTCCCGCGGTAGAATGTTAGAGATATTGGTTTCATTTTAAAGGTCATTTCCGGGTCTTTCGACCTGTGACGAGTGATTTGATTGGATAGGATTGAATAACGAAGGATTTGATTGGATAGAGATGTGATCATTCTTTGATAGCGTGACCAAATTGACCTCGATCGGGCTCTGTTAGTATCGCGAAGCCCGATTAGTTGAGACGTGTGAGACAATGGCAGCGATTGGCCGGCCGCTTTGTCTGCGTGTGCCGGTTGAATTTCTCGCCAGAGAAAATGGCTTCGTTGAAACTTTAGCGAGCCGACTGTTGGATTTACAATGGAAATAAAGGGTTTCTCGGATTTATATGTCGGATTAAAACCCACACGGACGATGCACTGGTATTTTAGCACGATCGTCCGGTTGAATTGGGCGAATCGTGAAGAGATTTTTTATGGAAACTATCATTTGGCTGGGACATACACTCACGGTAATGTTGTCGAAATCAGAGATTTTTTTTTTGTTTATTTCATTTTCTCGCCTGGTCTGGTTTTATTTTAGACACAAATGGGCAGATATTTTGAAGGACAGATTAATTAAAGTATGGGCTTTCTGAAAATATATATATTTAGCGGGGTTTCAATCAAGCTACATGCAAATATATTGCTTCAAAAAAAGACTGTCTATAACAAAATCCTCTCGCATGCATTTATCCGAACATACAAGGCTGACAAACGAGACTATCAGCAAGTAGCAAAGAGTTAACAAGGTCCCTGCATATTGCGAAATACAGCAATATTTCTATTGGCCCAAAACATAACATGAACACCTATCACAACCATAAATATTTGTTTGTGTGTACATGTCGTCATAGAAAAGAAGCCGGGACATCTAAGAAAGAAGCTGCGCAGATGCCTTGAAAAGTTCATCTCTCTTCTGCACTGTGTAAAATAGAGCCGTTCCGGTAATGCTAGTCCGACTACAACCTTGGGAGAGTCTTTGGAATAACCACTCTGTGGATTATAATGATGAATACTCTGCCCCAGAATTTCAGAAAAACAGGCCATATGAAAAGAAGTTCTTGGTTACATAAAGCAGCGATATTATTCTATACTCAGGTATGAATAGGTTTGATCGAGTGCTGCCAGCAAGAAAACTGGTTATTCATACACATGATCTAAGATTAAGAAACTGGACAACCAGAGATTTTCTAGAAAATTGTGGTCAGTCTTTCACACGGAAACATGAAAACTGGGCGATGAAAACTTGGTCATGGGCCAGGCGTTGGGTCTTGTGACATCACTGATCTCCCAGGGTATATTTCAAATGGCACTTTTAGGATAGCTGGTTAGAATGTTTTTTTGAAGACCGGGCTAATTTTGTAGGAATTAAAATCTGTTTCTAGAATATATTTAATTAATAGTGAGACTTAATTTAATTAATTATAAGATTTTGTTAACGTATCACTTAATTTGGTTTACTGATCAATAGACACTTTATAAATGTTTGACATATATTTTTAGAAAGGAACCCTGAAATGCACATTTGATGAAGTTTTCCAGAGACACTTGGAGGAAATAAGCATAATGACACAAAGGTGGGTCAACACTATAAAAAAAAAAAATAGTAGGAAGGGCATCATCTGTTGCTTCATCCTTCTGGAAATGTTGAGATTTAAAAAATACCTGCATGGTCAGCGGGATGAGGTGACACCACCACTGAGCAAGTCATTAAATTGTTTCTTGTGATGACATCAACATGTGTAAATCTGAATGTCGAGACTGCCAGTAAGTTATTGGAGTTTTATGTACTCCTATTTTTATATCAAATATTTTTAGTGTTGCTGGACATTTACACACTCGTGAGCCAGTGTATCGATCGATCTGTTAGGATCGATACACTGGCTTGGTTAGTTACCCATAGCAGTACTGGATATAAATAAATTAAGGGGTTTCCTCTAAACCAAACCAATCGGTGAACGCGCTAAGCTAGTTGATTACGCCAATCCACTGCGAGGTAGGAGATGTGACAGGTTTGAATTTCATCGCTGGCCATGCTACTTTGATGTCGGGCTGAAATTGATGTCGGAAGACGAAGCAAAAACCACAGGTGTGGGATACTGACATGCTAATTCAAAACAAGTGCGGCGGATGAAATGTACGAGTTGGTATAATAGGGGCAACGACTCAATAACTCATTTGAATCACCAAAAATGTCCAGGTAAACCCTTTGCGAGGATTTATGATTTACCAGGACTTGTGAAGATGAACTCTTGTTGCCTTCTTCATATTAGGAATGAATTGACATGTCTTTCAATAAATATATATAATATCTACAATTTTATCTTGTTGCTAGGATACAGTGCGAAGTGGTGATAGTTCCATCTCAGCGGGATGTACATCATGACTTTGTTTACCCACAACCCCCATTCAGATTGGATGCTTTGACAGCAAAGGTAATGGCTTTAATCTCAATTCATGAATTTATTCAAACCAGAGATGTAATTAGAATGCCCAACTTGAGTTTAATTGAGTGATGTAAGTGTTCATATTCTTCTCTTGAGTGCACTGCTATGGCCTTCTGGTAGTGCGCACACCTCACAAGTGGTAGGTTCCAGGTTTGAGTCAAGGTTGAGTCATACTAAAGACTTGGAACTTGTATCTTTCTCGCTTGGTGCTCAGTCGGAAGAGGACAGATCAAGGACTGGTTGGCCTGGTGTCAGGATAATGTGACTGGGTCGTCTTGATGTGACTGAACAATTGTTGAAAACGATGTTAAAATCCTACTCACTCTCTCTATCTTCTCTTGATAGGTCCAAACTGGAAATCACATAATTTGCTACTAACTGATAATGACACTGTAAAAATGTGAAAAATTTCTTAATAATCGGATACTTCATTTTTGGTTAAATATTTTATCCCATCCAAACACACTGATAGTAGATTTCAATTACCATTTTCACTTTCAGTACAAGCATGTACACTTTGTGTCAGACCCATCCACTCTGATGGTGGATAACACAGTCATTGGTTTAACCTCCACTGATATACTCTTCCATTTGGGAGCGGAGGAAATTTCAGGGTGAGTGTCCTTGATGAATAACATTTATTGCATTTTGATTTCTGAAAATGATGATCAATTGAAACAATAGATAACCCACATCTTCTTTCTTTTGTTCAGTTTCATGGCTGTACTGCTGGTTTCAGAATTCAGCTATATCAACAGTTCTTATGTGCAATTAATCGTCACTTTCTCCAGGATTATCATTTTATTCATATATTTTCACTGGTACTAAAACTTTAGTTCCCTCGCATAACAACAGGTCATCATCAGGTTTGTGAGGTATTGTTTGATAACTTATAAATGTTTTTGGTAGAAATATCTTGAGATTTACAGTAACAGTAATATCTAATTATTAATATCTCATGCTCTCATTGTGGATTTTGCAGGCCTCCGGGATCATCTGACAGATTGGGACGTTTGACGAAGCATCTGCTCACTCAGCACAGGTCAGTCTCTAACCTGGGTCATCCTCACATAATTATTACCCTAAACCAGCCCAGACAGATCAAACAAGTCATTCTGCCCTTGCCTCATCTGTAACCATCGGCATGTGAATTGATATGAACAATAGAGATGAAAGCTCGTGTGAAACACGGGCGAAGAGCATTTCCCCAGATAATTTTGTAACACATAATTTGGTACTCAACCCCTATTATACAACCCCTATTAGTGGTGGCAATTTTTTTTAGGATGGGACAGAGGGTGGGGCACATACCCCTGGAGGATGAGCAATCAGGACTCATCCCTGATAGAAGTGCCTCTGAGAAGGGATTTCTTCAGCAATGGGCGAAACCCAGTGTGAGGCAACACCAACTTTATTTTGCGTTTCATGGGCCCACCAACATTAAAAAATCGAATAAAAATAAAATGTCAAATTACCACTTTTATATTTCCTATGAAAGTTTGAACATAAAGACTTTAACCTCCTTTTTATTCTCGATTGTATGAATTAGGCTGCTGTATTCTATCTGAAACAATGCCAGCAAATAAAAATGCCAAACAACAAAAAATAAATACCTTTCACTATAATTTTTCACTGTAAGTCAGCGAATTGTTGTTGTAAAATGCTGTTAATACTACTTAGGCAATAATTATGACATTCAATATAAATCAGGAACCTTCACTGACTGTGATCTATCACTCTGTCATGGTACCCATATTTCGACAATGATGCAGTATGTCAGAGCTAGGAAGTGGGGGGTGTTTCAACAGCTCAGCCTATACAGCATAATTTAAGTTACTGTTGAAGCATGAGGCTGTTGGAACACATGTATGCAAAATTCGCTAGATTGTTCTGAAAGACAACCACAGCCACAACAAATAGATTTGGAGTGTATGTTGGCAGTTAACATGTGACTTAACATACAGTTTTTGACCTTGAGAAAATAGGTCAATGTCAGTCCTATTCATTGACTTCAGGTCCATCATCAGTTGCATATGTGGTATCAATTTAGAATGCCTAGCTATATTTCATGTTATATCATAATATAAAGTATATAACCTTGAGAAAATAAGTTCAGTCAACTGGGATAGGCTTCTAGTCAGTCACCAATTGCACAAGTATGATAAATTTGGAGACTCAGAGCCCATCTTCACTCCTTTCTAATAATATATTTGACCTCAATAAAACAGGTGAAGGTCAGTCAATTTCATTAATTAGGCTTCTGATCCATCACCAGCTGCATATGTGTTATGACAAGAAAGATGGGCAGACAGAGAGACAGACAGACCGACAGATGACACGGAAAATTCAGTTCATTTTGGGGCATCGTTACATCATCTTCAAAGTCTAAATATTCTGCCAAAATGCACCAAAACCCACCATTTTACTGCTGTTATAGAGAAGAAAAGCAACTCCGAGTAGCCGGGATCACAATTTTATTCTGTATATTTCGCTATTAGTTCCAGCATCTTAAGCATTGAACAAAGTTACAAACAGCTTCATATGCACAGTATATATACAAGGCATAATGTGACCTTAGCCAATACGCATTTATGAATAGGTAAGCCCATAAATTATGTCACTCAAGTTGGACGGATATTAAAATGCCGTCTTTTCAGAAATTGTTAAATGTTAAGCGATGACCTGTCAGCGATCTACAAATGGTGTGATTCAGGTGTTACAATACACACTCCACAATTGTTGTAACTCGCATGGGAATATACAATTATGAAACATGCGAGTTACAACATTTGTAGGTTTCCATCAATTCTGATGTGGACTGCCAAGAAAATTATACCTATATTATCTTAAAATGACAGTCCTTATCCAAACTTCATGACATGTAGAAATATTCAGTGTAGGTACATAACCACTCTATCGCCATACTTTATTCATTTGTGCACAGTTTACTTAATTCTTGCCAGACAAGCAGATTATGTATTGTTTTCATCAATTAGAGTGTGTATTGTATTACCTGAATCACACCATTTGTAGATCGCTGTCAGGTCATCGCTTAACATTTAACAAATTTCTGAAAATGACAGCATTTTAATATCCATCCAACCTGACATAATTTTCTGGCTCACCTATTCATAAATGTGTATTGGCTTATATACTGTGCGTATGGAGCTGTTTGTAACTTTGTTCACTGCTGAAGATGCTATAACTAACAGTGAAATATACAGAATGAAATTGTCATCCCTACTTGAAGTTGCTTTTCTTCTCTATTATTGGAAAATCATCAGTGGTTCCAATGGATTACTTCAATTAGATATACATGTAAAAATTTCCCAGGTGGGATGTGCCATATAGCAGGTATGTATTAGTTTCACTTCAAAAATCTTTCTACTTTTTCAGTTCAAGAAATAATTATCTGATACATTTGTAACTATGCTGTCAAAATGCAATAGTATGTGCAATTTCACATCTCGAGTTTCAAATAAATTCTGGGGACCTCCACATAAAACCAAAAAATTGAGCATTAACTGAGTGATAATTTGTGATTTTATTCATTGAAAACTGGCCAGAATGCATCCCAGACATCTGAAAGCCCAAACCTTCACAGCCACTGGAGATTAAAAAAATGGACTTGGGAACAGGATCAAATTATTATATCAGTAATGGAGAGAGAAATAGCACTAATTTTGGAAATGAAGTGTTTACCTTGTTGACACAATGGGTGCACTAGTCCACTTATGTAAATTGCATTATGCAATAAGTCAACCATTACAGGTTTTATTACCAGAATGGTCAACATACAGGCCTCAATATGAGGCCTGAAAGGTAAAGCAGAATATCAGTGTTACAGTATGTCTATTTGACCAAAATGGCCTGACTTCAAGCTCACTTGAATCCTTAAATTCTCCATACTGACCGTCCACTGATGGCAGCATATTTCCTCTGACTGCATTTTAGTTATGTGTCTAAGCAGGGGTTGATGTAGCCTAGACTAAGATATATTTAGCTGACTTTACCCTATGCCACATGATTATGCCAGCGCTAACAGCACCAATGTCTTTTCAATCCATTTTAAAACCATACTGTTAATAAAATTAGTAATTGTAAAAAAAGAATGTATAATGAGATATAAATCAAGCATTATCATTTTATGTTGATGGGCTGCAAAATCTGTATGAGAGGTGGCCCTTCAATTTCAATCAAAAAAAAACAACTTTCAGTCCCTTGTCTGTCTGACAATAATAAACTTCATAAACAGATGAAATGCCAATAAATTGTGCTAAAAACATTTACTGTCTATAGTGCCATCCAATGCTGAACAATATCACAAACCTACATGATGAAGCAAATTCCTCAGATATGGCCTGGGGAATGTAGATATTGGACTCATGAGAATTTCATATATTAAAAAAAATGGCCATTTGGCTTACAAGAGATGTAAATTATAACACTGGGAATGCTATGATCATGTTCAGCAAAATAGAATTACTTTTCCCTGATGAAGAAGCAAATTTCCATTTTTGTGAAAACAAAATCCTATTTTGAAATGCAAAAATGACTCTCCATGATTCGCCAACACCACCAAAATCTTGTCAGTTCTTTGCCTATCTTGCAAGATCATTATACCCAAATTACATGGAAATCAAACACGTTGTTCAGAAGATATGATGTTACACATGTTTACCTGCATTCATGTCTATAGCGCCACCTAGTGACGACCAAATGTCATGAAAAACAAGCGGGTGACATCTAAAGCCCTAGGGAGATGGCACATAAGAGTTCAATGGGAAAAACTTTAATCATGATAATGGTATATAGAGGTTTTGTCGTTAAGTCAGATAAATGAGATTTTTCATTTAAATGGCAATTTGGTTCGCACCGAAAGGGAATTATCATGTCGGCAATCCTATATTTATGCTTGGCATTTTTGAATATTTCTACAAACGAATTGGCAAATTTTCATTTCACGAAAAACTTTTTTTTTGCAACGCAAAAAACTTGCCTTTATAGCTATGCCAGCTACACCAAAACCTTTTCAGCACATTGACCATCCTTCAAGACCATTGTAATAAAATTTCAAAGAAATCAGACAAGCCGTTCAGATAAAATCGTCAGAGAAAGGTTTACCTATGCT
Organism: Hanleya hanleyi; assembly: GCA_036873755.1. Taxonomy (NCBI): domain Eukaryota; kingdom Metazoa; phylum Mollusca; class Polyplacophora; order Lepidopleurida; family Hanleyidae; genus Hanleya; species Hanleya hanleyi. The sequence goes on from JAVTVY010034262.1 coordinate 125,713, forward strand.
CTGACTACAACGCCACATAGTGGTGAGCAGCGGGTATCGAAACACAGCCAGACAAATTCACCAGGCCTAAGGAGATAGCACACAAAGTCTGACCCGAAAATATTTAACGGTTTCAGGGATATTCACGTTTAAAGTTGCGGATCCGGCAGAGCCGTTTCTCATGAAAACATAAGAGCATCCACTTTGTGGAAATGCTCTAAAAATCAGCATTCATTGAAATTAATCTGGTTGCCCTCATGCAACATCTAAATCAAGATAATATAAAAATATATACTGTGATCATTTAATCTATATATACATATCTCTCTTCTTTTATATGCACTGTGTCCTGGAAATGCACATAAGATGAACGGTTCAAAAAGCCATAGAGCACAGTGGTAACAGGACACATCAAGGGAGATAACTCAATATTTTCACACCAGGGAGGGATAACTGAACCACCTTGGAATATTTGTCCATGGTTATATACCCGTTCTGCACTCCATACACATACTTTCAAGTTTTGTAAGAGTTGGTGGGCTGTCTCCTATGTAGGTGAATGTGTTGGAGAACCACTCACAGGGAAGAAAGGTACGGCATATAGCGTTGGACACACCAGTTCTCGTCTGAGATCACCGAAGTTAAGAAACGTTAAGCTCAGTCAATTCTTGGATGGGTGGCTGGGTGCTGCACTGGCTGGGCTGATCAGTGTCCAGGGTAATAGGAACTGTGAGCACTCTCGTGTTCTGGCACATGTAGGCACCGTTGTGATATGACTGAAACAAGGTTGAAAATGACATTAAACCCTACTACTCAATCACTCACCCCATGACTGTTCAGCATTGTCCATTTTCCAAGCTATCAGTACTGTTCAGACCGGTCCTACTACTGGATGGTTCTAAACAGAAAACTGAGTGTAGATCATCAGGTCAGTACTGTGAAGTCATTAACTGAACAGATCCGCACAATCAATAACAGACAATGTCCATCCCGTTACTGATCAGTACTGCTCAGTTTCAGAGAAAACCTTTTCAAAGCAACTCGGTCGGGAATATATACGCTGAGCGAAAACAAAAGAACGGCAATTTTCCGTATCCTACTGACTGGGGACCAAAATTAAAGTTCCATTTTATGAATACATTTGTTCCTGCCTGGTGAAAAACCCTGAAACATTAATATATTGTGACATGTAGTTCTAGATGTTTATCGTCACCAACTACGTAAAAATTCACGGTCAGGAATACTTTTTATATTTATGGAGAGTTCCATATTTCTCTATGTGGGAGAATGCAGTTTAATAAACTAAATTTGGAGCATGGAGTTGAAATAAGTTTAATAGTAATACACTCAACAGGAACTCGATAATGTGGTGTCTAGCACTGTAATTGCGTGTGTCTTTATTGCACCAATGTAAACGTCCTGTCTGTGCCTTGTGCTGTTCTCAGTGTTATATAGTGTGGATGGCAGGTGTCTGGTTCCATGTTGCTTCAAAGATTTATTCTTTGAAACAACAGGAAAACAACTTGGCTGGATGGTGCTTAGTTGGTTCGTCGTGATATGGCTGAAATATTGTTGAAAGTGATGTTAAATCCCATTCACTCTCCTATTACACTCCATGGTTGGAGCTTCTCCCCAGCGCTGAGTATGGGATGCATGTGACAAGGTGTTGACTTCCCGAATAATAAATTGTCAAAATTTACCGAATAATGTCTTGTACACATAAGTACAATAATCATTGACTATACAGAAAGTTGAGAATACTGGCTGCAGTTCATTTACAATTCACAGTAGCTATATACACTGTTCAACTGATATGCCCCCTTGTCCTTATGCAGAACAGCCTTCTGTTGATCTCATTTTCTCTGCATATGTAATCCCCACATGGTGAACAATAACCATCTTCGAGATAGGCTATATTAGTGACAGAGTGTGTGGGATTATTTGCCTTACAAAAACGTAAACGTTGATTATATTGTATTCTAACATGCTCCATGTTATAACTGTGCGCTGATTGGTCCAGACCTCAAATCATACGGAGATTATCACACGATAATCTTCATTTGTTTGTTGCGATCTGTTACATTTACGTGCTGAACTGGTGACGTCTCATTCATGTGATGCAGTGCCACAAAGCTGAGCGACGATTGGTTCATTCACTGTGTAGTGGGCGGAGTTCACACAGCTGCAGCTCGCGAACGGACAGCACGCGCGAGCATGGCCTGCAAACCAGTCTCGAAATTCTCGCATCAAAACGGGACAAGTTTGCAGAAAATTTGCCATTCCGCTTATGAAATGAGGAAATGTTTATCATTGTGCATGTTAGAATGGAGTTAATGACCTTCTTAGTGAGTATTATCGTGTAATAATTTTTCGACGTTTAGTTTTAGACCGCATCAAAAAACCTCACGGCTATGCCGCTCGGTTTTTTGATTGACGGTCTAAAACTAAACATCGAAAAATTATTACACGATAATATTCACTAAGGCGGTCATTAACTCCTAAATACAATAGCAATGATTATCAAGACAGAAACCAAACCTGAGTAGACACACCTGGTACACACGGGCCAGTTTTCCTTGACAAGTGAGACCGAATTTATGGACGATAGATGATGACCGTACCAGAGCAGGATATAGTGAAAGGCCACAAAAGTCTTCCACAAATTTGGTCTGACTTGTCAAGGAAAACCGGCTCATGTGTGCCAGGCCTTAAATGCACACTTGCAGTCGCCAGCCAGTATACACCAGCTGAAAACGAAAGTAATTTTGGTTAACTGGTGATGCAAATTCCATAACTGTTTCAGCACTGGTACTCATCATTTTCAAGTTTGCCTGTATAGGTTACCATCTTTTATATCGGAAGTTGTGTATATCTGTACTACTACACAAACCACTGACTTTCTGTTGACAGTTATTACCCCCTGTATCCCCCATCTGAAGAGGTGAACATTGACTATGACCAGTTTGAGATACATGCCAAGCTTCCCGTCATTCCTCACATTCTACTCGTGCCCTCCGATCTCCGCTACTTCATCAAGGTATGGTCTCCATAGTAACTGTTCATAAGCAAATTCATCCCACGTCACCCTTTAGTCTAAGAAGTAACAAAATTAATAAGTTATTAAATTTGTTTCCAAAATGGGATTGGTGACTTTTTAGTTATCAAAAAACAATATAGGGGTATTTTTTTTGGTCAGGTCTAGGTATGTTCTGTTTCATAAATATAACTATCCATTCTGATCTACATGGACTGCAGGGAACCATTTTCAAGTGGCCAATATCCAACATAGAAGATCTTTGAATGGCAACATGAAGTTGAACATTAATCCCAAATTAGGCTGATCTTTCAGTACCCAAATCTGATGTGTGTATTAGACTCCTCTTTCTCATTCTATTGGTGAATATCAATTTGAAGAATATCCCCTGCTGCAGGAAACTTTGAAAAACTGGAGTAGAATATTTTGAATACTTGAGATAATGTCTGATATCAGAGACCTTGTGGGATGATTACCTATTGAACTTGATTTATTTTCAGGACATCGATGGCTGCTGTTGTGTTAACCCAGGGAGATTGACTAAAGGTCAGACAGGAGGAACGTATGGCCGCTTAATGATACATGGTAACAGAGGAGTGGAGATTGTGGGACAAGTCGTGAAAGTCTAACATTATGATTATACTTGTGGTTGTGGTACGATGGTATTATTAACCTGAATCCAACAAATGAAACCAAACTTGGGGTCAAATTAAATCACTGATTTATCAGTAGCATTTCAGTATAAATCTGTCATTAAAAAAACTTGTTATTGTAACTACTTTATGGTGTTGATCGACTGAATGTATCCGACTAATGTATCCTTGTACATTTGATATTTATAATAAACACATTTATATCAGTTTTGAGTCCATTTATCTGCATATTTTGTCTCTCAATACACACATCTGAGTGAGCCTTCCTGCACACACTTTTCCACACCCTCTAGAATTTCTCCTTATACAGCTAAAAGTATGCCTCATAGCTATGGTGATGTATATATTTGTTGAAAGCTCATATTTATTTCTCAAATCTACACCTGCTATTGTATTGCCATAATCCACCTTTGGAGATCCTGCTGTAGACTAAAAGTTCTCACCCCTCTGGAGCCTCCGCCAATAGGTTACACTGCGCCTGCGCCCAAACGCACTTCCCCAAATCCTTTTTCTTCTTACAGCCCACAGCATGTGGACGTCTTTAGAGAGAGCTCTGCTAGAATTAGATTTTTGTTTTTTGCCTATCTTGATAGGGAAATTCAGTCTAGATTTAGTTATACATTGTAGAAACAATGCCTAAACCACCGGGAATGCTAAGCGCTGCAAATCTGGCATACAATCTTGGTCACATTCTTTGTGTTTTTCCTGCATAAATTATTTATGCTATCGGAAAACTATGTGTCTAGAATGTATTTCTTGGGACGACCAAGCCTGGGTGATTATGCACAGGCCAGACGGGGATATTTATTGCAGGCCGCTGGAGACGGCCACTCCACGACAGGCAGCAAGCGGAGATTAACCTCAGAGTTGACAGGCATATCAACGAGGACATGCCGGATTGCCAGTCACCATTATCGCCTGTAATTCCGCCCAGTGGCCAGGACTTCCAGCCAAGCGGTACAGTCAGGCGAAGCTAGAACCCGTTTGACCAGCTCTTACCTAGGTGTGGTGCTATGCAACGGGCTTTCACTATTCTCGGACAAAAGAAGAAGACAAAGAAGTGGACCTATTGTACAGGAACAGCTTTTTGTAATCGGGACAAAGGGACATATGGCCCAGCCTAGCAGCTGACCTTGACCTTCACGCAGTCAAGATGAGCCAGTCAAGATGGCGCACAAATAAAGTTGCTATGTGTTGTCGTTTACACCTGGATTTACGCTAACAACGACTGGAAATCATCGTCTCGAGTCTTCAAGTTTCTGTTGGGAAGTATCCATTCTTGCTAAAATTTAACGATAACATATAAATGGCTATCATGAATTCTTTCCGTCCATTTACTTCGTTTTATTGTGTTGTTGTTGTTGTTGTTCGCGTCATCATGTAAGTCGCGGATTTATTTCAACACGTATTATTACGCACGTTGCACACACTTGAATGTGCCTAACTGCTCTCCTGATAAATAAATGTTATCATTGTATTCGTTTATAAAAATCACGAGAGTCTATGAGAATTTGTGCGTATTTTTTGGTACATAATTTTCCAAGAAAAATTAGATATATGTTGGTCTCTTAGAGTAACCATTCACTCGAAGTACAGGCTTTCATATATTGAAATCAGAATGGTTCTTTATAGTGAGGTGGCTTAGCAAAATGATCGTGACACGCTGGACTAAAGCACTAAACTTGGCACATCCATCACTTGAGGCATACACAACAATATCAGAAGGGGTGCCCATTACTTTGGATCGTGTGACGCCCTCTGGCCCCCAAAAGGTCATCTAAGGGGAAATATTATCAATGAAAAAATAGATAGTTTACCAATAGCTTCAGTATTTTCGTTATCCTTCAGACTAGGAAGCTGTAACTTGCCACACTATATCTTTGATTCCAGTGCTACCAGAAAATGTAACAAAATTCAAGATGGCTTCTATGATGACGTGACAGCGACGTCATATTATAAACATTTTATTCATGATTTTTCGGTTCGATTTTTCAAACTTTTTACCTGTGCAATTTTCTTCGCCTAAATTGCCTTGTAAATTAGTAAATAATCATCTGATGTGATATAAGATATTATTGGTCACCTTTACGTGGAAAAATACACCAATTTTGAAGAAAATACTCCAAAAGCAAAATTTTCAAGCTACACCACCGTGTCGTCAAATCTGAATTTACCCATGATGCTCTTTTCCGAGAATAAAATGACCCTAATTTGATTTGTTATAAAGGAAAACAAAGTGCTAGCTCAAAACAGTTGCGAGCACCAGAGAAAAGTTCATTGGTAAGATAGGGGGGGGGGGGGGGGGCGAGGGTGGAGCTGAATCCACCAATAACAATTTAGCACAGGATCCTCCCTATTCAGAATCATTTTTCTTACAGTGTACATGCATAACCGGCATATAATTAGAGTAATGCACGGGTGCTGAACCATGCACATGTGAATGTAATGGTCTTGGCACCCAGTAGAATATATTAGATGTAGTTTTAGATCCCTCCCCCCAATCTGCCTCTGAACCTGAATCGTCCTAAGCACTCCCAATCGTGTCAATTTTATGTTCCTGCCCCTCAATGGGCGTTAAATGCACTTTCCGATCCCTTTCATGTGTCTATTCACTCTCTCAGATCCCTTTAGCTATTCTGAAAATGTTTGACAGCCTATTGACTAAAAAAAGATTGCGGGACCCTATTTTCATCTTTGGTGATCCCACAGCCATTCTGAAAAAGTCCCATGAACATTCGACCAAAGCTGTGGCCATTCAATGGCAATATATAGACCAGTGCTATAACATGTAAACTGTATATTGCCCGGTCCCCATTGGGTGTTGAATGCCCTTTAGATTTCTTCTTTGTTTTGAGTCCCTTCTCTGACCATATAGCTCTTAGCTATCGGTATCCCGACGTAATTTCACGGCCAGAAAAAAATCCCGGCCTCCAACAGGCGTAAGATGCCCTTTGGGGATATTCTTTCTAGGTTCACCCTTACATTCTTCAGATGAAGTTTCGTACCATCCCGTCCAAACCTGTGGTTATATACGGCGGTCACAAATGAACACACAAATGAGTCCTCGGTCTCTCAAACTTGATAGTAGAACGATTGAAATTGGAGCGATGAGCAAGAGGAGGGAGAAATTGACGTCTGGCGACTAAAAAGCAACCATATGACCTCAACAGAAAGCTTCCCTCGGCACCAAACATGCAGACCCTAGAATACGGTGGATTCTCGGACGTAGCTTTAGTATCCCAGCCGCGCTTTCATTGTAGAGGTTCATGTGGAGATTATGAAGTATCCGCACGGCCCCTAGCACCGTCTTAAGCGGAATTAGACACGCTAGATCGGGAGCTGTGATGACAGATCAGCTCAATCGAATAATTCATGGGATGTTAATGGATGAGCATCGAGGACGTCTGATGGAGTAAACGCTTCAACATGGGGTAAACCTGGAAAATGCAAGAATACCCCGAAAAACTAACCTGGCCAGCCTTGAGTATTTCCATCTTTTTCCCATTTTACGAGATGGAAAGCTGAATTCTCAAGTTTTACATGGATAAGGGGAGATTGTTTCCTTTTACACAGGCGATTATGTAAACCCAATTGTTCTAGGTGGTTTCAGCCACCCCACCTCCTTCTCAGAGAACTTTTCGCTGGTGCTCCAAAATGAAGAAATGTTGAGAGCTGTAACATAGCGCAGTTATAGCTTATGATATTGAAGTTATTTTGAGCCTGTAGCATAATACTCGGAGTAGAGCATCATGAGTAAATTAAAAATGGATGACATTAGGGTGTAACTGGAAAGTTCTGTTTTCCTCGTATTCTTTCAAAATTAATGTGTTTTGTTTTCGTAAAAGTACTCAAAAGTATTTTTTCTCTAATAAATGATTATTTACTAATTAACCAGGCAGTTTCAGCGAAGACAATTGCGAAAATAAAAAATTGGAAAAATCGGCCCGAAAAATCGTTCACAAAATGGCTCATTTTTGGAAAATGATGTCATCATGGCCGCCATCTTGGATTTTGTGGCATTTTCTGGTAGCGCTTGAACCAGTGATACATTGTGGCAAGTTTCAGCTTCCCAGCCTTAAGGATAATAAAAATAACGAAGCTGTTGTGAGGCTACTTATTCTTTGAATAACAATATTGCCCCTCAGATGCCCTTTTGGGGGCCAGAGGGCATCACAGAGCAACGGGCACCCCTTCTGATATTGTTCTATATGTCTCAAGTGATGGGTGTGCCAAGTTTGGTGCTTTGGTCCAGCGTGTCACGATCTTCCCAAAATATGGCCCTAAGCCACCTCACTATTAATCAGTTACGATTTCTTAGACCTAGATTGGAAATTAATCTTAGCATTAAATTAATTTCTTTTTATTGAGAAATTAGGAATAAATCTGATGTGGGTTTACTTTCCCAATCAGGACAATCAAAATACTCTCGTCCTAGACGACATTAGTGTTACGTAGATCTTCTCTGGCATTATGCCTGCACAACTTTTATTCATTATATCGACGTCGGCAGACTTGTTACGTTCAAGACGGACATCCGACCTGGAGACGTTCTCTATCTAGCCACAGTCCAGTACAATCGACTCTATGGACTACGGCTTCATTCATTCATAGACTGCTAATGATTTTCACCTACAGTCTTGTACTTTGCTTCGACGGACTTCGACCTCACCCTTGTCTATCTTAGCCGTCTACAGCATTGTAAAATTAAATTAATTTCTTTTATTGAGAGATTAAAATAAAATAAAATTAAAAATTATCTGCATAATTTTTACTGTCATAATTAACTGGATGATCATTTATACTTTTGTGACGGACTTGTAAGTATGTGACCTCAATTTTATATTGATTCAGCATTGAACATTTATTTCATGGGTTATTATGTAACACCATTGATCTCTATGAATCATTTGATTGGTCAGTTCCAGATTGTGGAATTATGGGGCATGTTCTTGGACTACGCTATTGCCTTCCTAGACCATGTTTCCTCTTCCACTTATCCGTTATAGATCGTCCTTCATTTCAGATTCCGCAAAACACTTTGGGCTCCGTCTTTACATCGACTTGTTCTTTAACTCGGTCGGTTTCACTGCATCTTGTGATTTGGAACGATAGACTCTACTACACTATGTGCTATGGTTTCATATGAGCCTCTACGATGTGTTCAAATCTTTATCGTCATTTGTCTTCCGCATCATTAGTACTCCTTTTCGGAAGTTATCATTTTCAGGGTTCATACTTATGTAAGTATCACGGAACAATCAAGTCTGGATATAACAACGTGTCGAGATGTGTCCATCTGCCAACGACTCAGGACCCAGACAGTAGTTCCTACATGAAGTGTCAACCTCCGTTTCACGGACGTCAACTATGGATGCGTTACGTTTGCGGATAGATGGCATACTATTACCTTTGTGTCGGAGATGTCCGAGCTTACAAGTTTTGGTGCTCTATCTTCATTATGGTTTCCATGTTACTTCGTCCAGACGAACCTCCTGTACCGGACTGTCATTGGATCAAGTATGGAAGTGTTCCCAACCACACTCCCTTACCCTCCGCATGGATAGAGTTGTCGGGTTTGGATCTCTTTTCCTTAACCATCTGGTAGTCGGCGGCCGTTTACAGCTGGGAGTTTGGCACCTGTCGCCACCACCCCGTGTCATGATGACGTCGGTTTCATCTATCCGGGCCATCTACATCTCTTGGGATTGGTAAACCCCATCGATTTACTAGACGCAGATCTTCACATACCCATTCATCCTCGTCGCTTCCTATGCTTACCATCGCTGGTCGACGATTCGAGTGGCGGTTTCTCCCTTTTCGGAGTCAACATCGCATCATGATTTTTCATCAGTATCTCAAAACCAATCATGGCGTTCCTGCATCTATGGGTATTCATATCCAGGTATACACAGTCGACATCTTGGTTTTTCCCTCACCCTCAGAAGTCAGAGTTGCTACCAGCGCAATGTCGTCACTTTATTGGGGCAGTCTTCGACTCAGTCCATAAGTTGGCACGACCTCTAGAAGACCGGTGGACCAAGCTTCAGACTGGTTCCAAGTTTTTGCTTTACCTTCACAGCCCTCAAGCTTTGGCAGAGTCTTTTAGGTCAACTCACATCCAGCTCAAGACCTCACTCACTACGGTCGTCTCCAAGTTCGGCCTCTGCAACACCACCTACAGGGATATCTTCAGATGTCATTCCTCAACCCCCTGGTCCGGTATTGACATCTCTACATCCACATCTGATTTGGTGGCAGTCCCGTTACAATGTCATGCGGGGAGTACCCCTTGTACCGCCAGCTCCACTACACCATCTCTACATCAATGCGTCCGAGACAGGTTTGGGAGCCCATCTAGACGACCTAGAGATGTCCAACAGATGTCGACATCGGATGCCAAACTTCATATCAACCTCTTGGAAATGAAAGCTGTCACCTGTGCAGTCCAGCATTGGAGTCATCTACTGGTGAATTCGTCTCGTCCCATCATCAACAGACAATTCAACTGTCCTTGTTCATACCAACAAGATGGGTACCACGGGATCCTTCCCAACATTCCGTCTGGTTTGGACCCTCTTCGACTGGGCTTTGCAACATCACTACCACATGCATGCTCGTCATGTCCCAGGTCGGCTCTATGTATTAGCAGATCTTCTGTCTCGCCAGACACTGTACTACAGACCGAATGGCAACTGCATCCAGAGGTCTTCCAACACATCACCAGCATCTGGGAAAACCTCTGATCGACCGGTTTGCGACGAGGAACAATGCACAGCATTCCCTATTCGTCAGTCCGGTTCTGGACCCTCGAGCCTACGCCATCAATGCCCTATCGATCAACTGGCACAAATTCCTTGCATATGCCTACCCACCCATTGCCTTACTGCAGAAAGTACTACAGAAGATTGTTCAACACGACTGCATCATTCTTCTCATTGCTCAGTGGTGTCCTCGTCGACCGTGGTTTCCGGCCCTGATCCCTCTACTCACCGCCTCTCCACGTCGCCTACCAGTTTGGGCCAACCTGTTAAGCCAATCCTGCGGGATACCCCATCACAACCCTCAGTGGCTCAACTTATACGTCTGCAGACTACCAAGTGTACCCTCACAGACCAAGGATTTTCAGCAGATATTGCAGAGACGATGGTTTCACCCAACCGATCTTCCACATCACAGCACCAGTCTAAGTGGAGATTTTTCGTCTCATGGTATCGACGTCGAGTCTCCGATCCCGACACTGCTTTCTTCTTCACCTGCACCAAGATAAGAAGTTCAAAAGCAGCACTATTAAAGGGTACCGATCAACCTTGGCCCGGGTTCTACGTTTATCTGCTGGCATTGACATTAGCCTGGATCCCAATATCTCTGCTCTTCTACATGCCTGTGCATTACAGTCACGTCGTTCCCGACAACTATTACGAAGTGGGACATCGGTGTGGTATCTCAGCGCATACCTTCGCCCACCATCCTTTGAACCATTACAGTCAGCCTCTATGAAAGCTGTTTCCTACAAGACTGCCTTCCTAGCGGCCTTCGCCCTGGCGTCTAGAGTAGCCGAGCTTCATACCTTGGAAAGGAAATCAATGACTTGGACGGCAGATTGGGCACGCATATCCTTCCGCCCTGTTCATGAGTTCGTCGTCAAGAATGAGACTGTACGACAAGGACCTTGTGTTCAACGTCTGTATTCCATCCCTGCATTATCAGATTTGTTCAAGGACTTGATAATGACATCTTACTGTGTCCAGTACGAGCAATACGTCACTACCTCAGCCGTACCAATCCTATCAGAGGTTCTTGTCGACTACTGATGCTCTCTCTTCTCCCTAGGGCTACTCAAGACATTACCAAGAATACGGTGGCCTCCTGGTTGAGCAAGACCATTAATGGACATACGAATTATCCCTTTATGTCCAGTGTTCCAGTACGAGCAATACGTCACTACCTCAGCCGTACCAATCCTATTAGAGGTTCTTGTCGACTACTACTGCTCTCTCTTCTCCCAAGGGCTACTCAAGACATTACCAAGAACACGGTGGCCTCTTGGTTGAGCAAGACCATTAAATGGACATACGAACTATCCCTCGTTGCCCCCCCCCACTGCTAGCCTCTGCATCTTCTCATGAAATACGAGCCATCGCAACATCATGGCCTTTATGGAAGAACGTATCGCTGGATGATATTGTCCAATCCTGTGCTTGGAGTGCCAATTCCACATTTACAGATGTCTATCTGAGAGACTTGTCAGTACAAACAGACAGCCTGACCATGTTAGGGCCACTCGTTGCTGCCCAACATGTAGTCGCCTAGTCTTCAAAGAAAAAAAGGGGGGGGGGGGCAGTACCGATCTCAAGCCGACCGACCAGTCTGCAAGATGGTTAAGAGTCACGGCATATCGGTAATCGCCAATACCAGCCAGCCAGCTATCAAGACCCCGACACTAGTAAGTACAGTGAGTATAAATGTGTTTATTTCTAGGTAAATCTAGTGTCGGACATTCAAGAAAATTTCATAGGTAAGAAATTGGCGATTGGAGCATATCGTTGGTACTCTAGTATTCGGGTGCAGAAGTCTTGGTCCTTATACCCTTCTTACCGTTTCACTAGTAATTGCCCCTTAGCCCCTACAGTGCTTTACGCCCAGGGTTTACTGACGGGTTCAATTACGTACCACAACTATGGTCAGTTGGTTCCACTAGTAGACGGGTGCAGAAGCCTCGGTCCTTATACCCTTCTTACCGTCTTACTAGAAATTGCCCCTTAGCCCCTACAGTGCTTTACGCCCAGGGTTTACTAACGGGTTCAATTTATGGTACCATGCATCTCTGATCATCTCAGCGGTTACAGCCACACTTCAACAAAGCCGAGGCCCACCTCCTACTGTTGGTAGTGGGCAATACAATAGCAGGTGTAGATTTGAGAAATAAATATTAAACATTTATAAATAATGTTGGTATTTATTATCAAATCAAACCTGCTATTGTCTTGACTGCCCGACCCAGCCTCCCCGCACTCTTCTCGGCCTTGCACGCATCACGCTTATAGAAGAAAAAGGATTTGGGTTTGGGCTCCGGCGCAGTGTAACCTATTGGCTGAGGCTCCAGAGGGGTGAGAACTTTTAGTCTACAGCAGGATCTCCAAAGGAGGATTATGGCAATACAATAGCAATTTGATAATAAATACCAACATTATTTATAAATGTTTAATTTTTTAAGGATTCCAAATATATAAATGTTTTCACTGTAAATCTGTAGGTTGTGAAGATATTCAAATTTAAACAAATTAATTCAAAAAAATGAGCCTTCTTTTTTAAATGGCTATTTTCAAAAAAGTATTAAACTTATCGTAATTTACATTATCATTTCCTGTAGAAGACAACTCCAACAGGAAATTGGTGTCTCAGTTTTGTTAATTTTGGTCTAGTTCTTGTTCTATTGATATTTAATTTGACTTCAAAGTTCAAAACTGAG